>PVKE010039894.1:0-14824 GCA_004027555.1 Craseonycteris thonglongyai
GTGGGCACCAGATATATGGGGTTGGAGGGGGACCTGATTCTGGGAGCTGGGCACATAATGCGATGCATGGGTGATATGATGTGGAGTTGTCCATTGGGAAACTGTCTGATTATTACCAACCAATGTCACCCCATTAAATTTAACAATAAAATATAATAATATTAAAAAAAAAAGATTTATTTTTATTGTTTTTGACAGAGAGAGAGCGAGAGATACAGAGACAAAGACAGAGAGAAGGGGGAGGGCCCAGAACAGTCTCCACAGTTGCACATCATCTGTTTTTCCACATAGTTTTATTACACAGGTGGGCGCGGGGCTGCACAGGGCAGAAACCGGGCCGGGGTCTCACTCCAGTGAGAACTGAACCGGGGGCACTCCCTAGTTCAGCATATAGGTCCACACGGGCTGGGGCCGGGATTCGATCCTCGGTCCCCTGGGCTGCAAAGTGAGCGCTCAACCCACTGAGCCATCCCGGCTTCCCCACAACCACATTTTAAAAAATATTTATTTTAGTGTTTTTGATGGAGAGAGAGACAGAGAGAGACAGAAGAAGGGGAAAGGCCCAGAGCAGTCTCCATAGTTGTACGTCATCAGTTTTCAACATGGTTTTATTACACACAAGTGGACTAGGGGACCACACAAAGCAGAAGGTGGGCTAGGGCCTCCTCCATGGGGCCAAACTGGGAGCCTCCCACATGGGAAGCTTACCCCAGGGAGAACCAAACTGGGGGCCACACCTCAATTTTGCATACTGGTTCATATGGGCTGGGGCTGGGATTTGATCCTCACACCCTGGGGCCGCAAAGCGAGTACTTAACCCACTGAGCCATCCTGGCATTTCTGCTTTCAAGAATACTTACATTAAACATAGAATGGGTGCCAATGGGAAAGGGCTTTGGCCTGAGGAAAGAAGAATGAAGAAGAAAAGTGGGCAAAAAAAAAGAACAACAAAAAAGATTTTTCTTTGATTGAACAAGCTAGATGCAAATATTTAAGAAATCTTAATAGAAAAAAAATCTGAGTCTATACATTATTTTTTTAATGTATTTACAGAGAGCATAGATTTACTATAAAACCCTGTACTATAGAAATAATGGAACCACAAAATAAAAGTATTATTTTACAAAGCAAACAGCAAATCTATGAAACTCATCACCTAAAGAATTTATGTAGGTGAAAAGTTTGAGTAGATATAAAGTAGACTCAGCAAAGTTGATGACTGATAGATTCACAATTGATCAAAAAAGGTAGAATGTTTAGTATGTCTCCAAGCTTTTAGAGTAACACAGAAGATGAAAGAATCGCCCCAAAACATATCCCTTAAATACTAAATCAGTCGTGCCAGAGTACTTCCTTGAATGCTAGCTATGAATTTGTTTCCACAGTATATTTCACACAAAACCACTTTCCCACACAATAATATTAATACTTCCATCCAAACCCAGATAACCAATATTGATACACTACCATCCAATCAATTTCAAAGACCCTATTCGAATTTTTTGTTCCATATATCTTTTTCCTTTCCAGAACTCAACCCAGGGTCGTGCATCACATTTAGTCCTCGTATTTCTCTGTTCTTCTTTAATCTGGAACATCTTTGTAGTCTCTTTGACTAGCATGAGAGAAGCTGAGAGGGCTCAGTGGGTTAAGCGCTCGCTTTGCAGCCCTGGAGCCCAAAGATCAAATCCCAGCCCTGACCCAGGCAGACCCATATGCTAAACTGGGGTGTGCCCCCAGTTCAGTTCTTGCTGGGGCCTATGTGGGAGGCTCCCGGCCCAGTTCCTACCCTGCGCAGCCCTGTGCCCACCTGTGGAGTGAAACTATATGGAAAAATAATGTCAACTATGCGGACTGCTCTGGGCCCTCCCCCTTTTCTCTGTCTGTCTCTCTCTCTGTCAAAAAACAAGAAAAATAAATAGTAAAAAAAACAAGAAAGAATGAATGTCAATCAACCTAGGACTATGTGTTATTTTCTTATACCTAAACCCAGGCCATTAATCGGGAATTGCACAGAAATGATACTGTAGTAATAGTATTACATCAGGAGGCTTTCAATATTATTTCTTCGTACCAGTAGAGATGTTGTCTTTGATAAACTATTCAAATTGGCACCGACCAGCTTCCTGTACCATCAAGCCACCATTTTTCCATTTGTAGGTGGTATTTTGTTATGAGATATTCTAAGATTAAGCAAGCATATAATTTATTATCAAACTCTTATCCACTGGTTAGCTTTCCTTCTACATTAATTTGTCAGCATTATACTGCAAGGAAAAGCTTTTCCTTCTTATTTATTCATTCATTCATACATTTATGTATATATTCACTTATTTATTTATTCATTCTGGCCTGATGGATTCCTGTTTCATCCAATGGGTTATAATTTGGCTACTATCATTGTTCATTATGATGCTTCAGTTGTCCCAAAATTGGCTATTTAATTCTCTTTAAGATAATTCCTGTGAGGTGTTTTACCATGTCTCCATCACTCTCTGAGCATTTCGGTACTTTCTGACTCATTTTATACTTTCCATGACCCAGCCTTAGAATCAAGCATTTCTCCACGGAGCCTAGTGCCTTTCTGTGGAGACATTTAGAGATCAAGATCTGGGTGCTCTGTATGCTCATTGCTGCTAGAATATCATTGCTTCTAGACCCTCTTTGCAGATAGAAATATGTTTATATATATCAATGCATATTTTCTAATTATATATCTGTACACACATCTCTACCACTGCATCTCTCTCTCTTTCTTTCTCTTTCTCTTCCCCTCCCTCCCTTTCTCTCTCTCTCTCTCTTAGTTACAATCCAATAACTTAATCCTCTCTATTTCATTTTTATAATTCTTTTTCTGACAGTTAGGAACTTGGCTCCCATTATCTTCAATCTATTCACTTATTTTCTCTCTCTCTTTTTTAAAAGATTTGTTTTATTGTTTTTGACAGAGTCAGAGAAAGAGAGAGAGAGACAGAGAGAGACAGAAAGGGGAGGGCCCAGAGCAGTCTTTACAGCTGTACGTCATCAATTTTTGACATGGTTTTGTTCCACACAGGTGGGTGGGGACCACGCAGAATGGGAACTGAGTTGGAAACCTCCCACATAGGAGGCACACCCCCTCAATTCAGGGGCCAAACCAGGGTGTGAGAACTGAACTAGGGGCGTCCCATATGGAAAGCACACCCTAGATCAGCATATAGCTCTGCACTGGCCAGGACTAAGATTTGATCCTTGGTCCCAGGGCTGCAAAGTGAGCACTTAGCTCACTGAGCCATCCCAGCTTCCCCTATTCACTTATTTTCTCAATCTCCTTATATAACTGATTTCCTTTGTGTACCATCAACCTTCTTGGCTTCCATTCTCACCATAATCTCCTCAACCCTTAGCAATGCCATTATTTCCTTAACCTTCTGACTTTCTCAGCCCCCAACCACCTGTAAGGAAAAGAAAAAGGAGAGGGGAAGCCGGGATGTCTCAGTGGGTTAAGCGCTCACTTTGTAGCGCTGGGGACCAGGGATTGAATCCCGGCCCCGGCCCGTGCGGAACCATATGCTGAACTGGGAGCTCCCCCAGTTCAGTTCTCTCTCTGTCTCTGTCTCTGTCTCTCTCTCTCTTTCCCTATCAAAAATAAATTAATTAATTAATTTAAAAAAAAAAGAAAAAAAAGAATTATTTAAAAAAAAAAAAAAAAAGGAGAGAAGGAAATGGGAGGAGAAAATAAAATAAAATAACCTCTTCTTATTTGTAAGTAGTTCTTAAAACACAGAAAAAAAAAAGTATTTGAAGCCAAGTTAGATCACTTATCTTTTTGACCAAATTTTATTAGTTTCACTGTAGTTGAGAATAGAAGGAATACAGTGAACATATTTTTAAAAGCAGAAGTCACAACAGGCATTTTGATAGCATTTTAAAGATTCAGAATGTAGAAACGTGGGAAAACATTTACAAAATATGTATCCATTTTCTGTTGCTGCTATAACAAATTACCACAGACTTGGTGGCTTAAAACAACATAAATTTATTACCATACAGTTCTAGAAATCAAAAGTCCAAAATGGGTCTCATTGGACAAAAATAAAGCAGTTGGCAGGGCTGTGTTCCTTCTGGAAGCTCTGTGGGGAAATTTATTTTCTTGCCTTTTCCAGCCTCTAGAGGCCACCCACATATTCGTTAATTTGTGGCTCCATTCCTTCCCTGCTGAAAACAGGAGTGGAGCATTTTCAAATCTCTCTCTGACTCTGATCCATCCTCTGTCTATCTCTTCCATGTAAGAATCATTAAGGATGCCAGGATAGCTCAACAGGTTGAGCACTTGCCTTATTATCATGAGATCCGGGGATTGAAACCCAGCCCTGGCCTGTGCAAACCCATATGCCAAACTGTGGTGCAACTGGTCACCATTGGGATGGCAACGATGGTTTTTGCCTCGCATGCGAGAGGACCCCAGTTCAGTTCCCGCCCTCATGGCCCCATATCCACCTGTGTTGAATGAAACTGTGTCACAACTAATGATGTCCAACTATGGAGACAGCTCTGGGCCCTCCTCACTTCTCTCTGCCTGTCTCTCTTTCTCATCTCTCAAACAATAAAATAAGTCTTTAATAATAATAATAATAATAATAATAATAAAAACCCAACAAAATAAAGAAGTATCCTTATAATTACATTGAGTCCACTGGATAATCCGGGATAGTCTCCCTATTTAAATTCAGTTGATTAGCAACCTTACTTTCATCTACAACCCTAATTCCAATTTGCCATGTAAATAATACATTCAGAGGTTCTTGGGACAAGGGTATGAACATTTTTGGAGGCCTCTATTCTACCTACTAAAACATAATACATGCAAAAGGTTAACGTTTTAAAAATTATAAACAACTCTAACAAATAAAAAGAATAACACTCTTAACAGATGAGTAAAGGAAGAATATTCACAATTAATAAAAGAAAAAGTAGAAATGGCTCAAGACTTCTAAAAGTTTTACTTACATTAGTTATTAGAGAAATGCAAATTAGAGAAAATACAGAAGATAAGTTTTCATGAATCAGATTGGTAGCATTTTTTTCTGTTTGTTTTGTGTTTTTAATAATTACCCTCAGTGTTGTGAGGACTGAGAGAAAAGGGCACTCCCACATTGCTGGTGATGACAGAACTGGACATAATCTTTCTGGATGGTAGGTCAGCAATATGCATGAATGGCCTTAAAATTGTGCAAAGCTTTTGACACAGCAATTTTATTTCTAGAAGTTTATTCTAGAATATAAAGAAAGGTATTTGTGCCATTTCAAATTAAGAATATTCAACAGATTTTTTGTGAAAGATCAGAAAAATATATGGTAAATGCTTATTGAAAGGAGATTGCTTTAATAAATTTTTACATTATGAAATAGTATAATATTTATACATAAGTTTTTACATATAAATATATATGTGGTATAAAAATAATAAAGTATACTCATGGCTAGATCCTTCACAAATCCAATTTTCACATAAACACTTGTTTTTTAAAAAATTTATTTCCCTTTGTTTTTTATTATGATTTTACTACACATGTATAGATTCCTATACAGGCATTAAACAATAATGCTTTAGAAGTGTATTGATTGAGATGAGAAGAGATCCAGTATATATTGAATGAAAAATATCTGATTAAAAAATAGCATAGTCATATTGATCCCATTTTTGTGAAAAGCATTAAATCTGGGAGGGTATAAAATGTAACATGGTTAATTCTGGGTGGTGGGGTAATGTCTGATAGTTGTGACATCTTTTTACGGATTTTTTATCTTATAGCTTAGTTAATATAGTAAAGGCACTTATCGTCATAGAAATATATAGTTTGAAAAGATTATTTAAGTGGTAACAGCATTCTGGGGATGCTGAGATAGCTCAGCCATTAAGCATTTGCTTCACAATCATGAGGACCGGGGTTCAGTTCCTGACCCCTGCCCATGCAAACCCCATATGCTGAACTGCAGTGCAAATGATAATTGCCACAATGGCTCAGCAGCAAAGGCTCTTTTGCCTCCCATGCAGGAGGCCCTGGTTAGGTTCCCTACCCCCCTGTGGCCCCACATCCACTTGTGTGAAATGAAACCATGTCACAACTAATGATACACAGCCATGGATACTGCTCTGGGTCCTCTCCCCTTCTCTGTCTGTCTGTCTGTCTGTCTCTCTCTCCCCTTCTTTCAAAAAATAAATAAAAATAAATAATAAATTACTAGTTAGAAGCATTCATAATACTTTATTCACCTGTTGTTCACCCCCTAAATATAAAAGTAAAAACAATTTCTAGTTGTGTTATAAAAAGAAGATGATTAAATACTGTGTTTATTCATGCAGAACACATGTGTTTTGTTTTAGAGACAAGTGAAATTGAAAATATTTTTCGGTAGCATCATTTCACAAGCATCACTGTGGAAATGTCTCCTTACTTGTACAAATGACACAGTAATGGCAATAGGTGCATGAGATTTAACCTGCCTGAAGCCAGGAGAATTCAAGGAGAATTCTCGGAAGCACTTTAACGGAAGAGATTCTCAAAATTCCTCATTCCTAGTAAGTTCAGGATAACAAGACCACATTTTCTACATGATGATGTTTAAATCTTGGTATTTGATTTTATTAAGGTTTATACATACTTATAAATTCAGCCAACATTAGATGACTTGTTTAAATGAATAAGTTATTATCCATCCCTCAAGGAGCTCCCAGTTCAACGAGGAAGTGGAACAACAGAACAGATGATTACAGTTTGGCTAAGATTCAGGGCTAGCAGTTAGCACAGAATGCCAAGGGAGTTAAAGAGCTGACTCTGCACACAGCACTGGCCGTGTTGGGGGTGTATCAGGGTATTTTCACTGGAGGCATGACCACGAGCTCTACTTCGAAGGACAACTTAGAGTCAGGGAAGTTGACTGTCCTTTAACTTCCCACCAGTACTGTAGGGTTTATTCTTTGAATGGGGTGAGAGGTTATCTTTCACCTATTCTTGAGAGCAGGGGCTGGGCCATGGTCAACTTAGAAGCAGAGAAGGCAGAGCTGGCCCCTCTCCTGGCCCGATCACTGCCCGATTTGCAGCTCCAGACTCTTATCGCAGATGCCCTAGCGTTGGCAGTCCCCACCTTCCAGTTCCATGTCCCTCCGCTTCCCTATTAATGACCTTTTTTAACTCCCAGGGCAACTGAAGCCACACTATGAGGGAAGCGTCTACCAGCTTATTTTCCTCTGGGAGATGTCCTCTATCAGTGGCACTATTGATCTATTTCTTGCACAGATAGGCTTGTGATGCCTACTGAGTTGTAAAAAAAACTAAAGGATGTATTGTCAGAGTTATCTCATTAGTACTAACACTGAAGAAGAACAAGAGTCTGTATTAACACAGAATTCACTAATTAATAAAAAAGTTGGGACAGAGTTGTCTCAGAATGTGTGTGTGTGGTGGGGGGACAGAGATGAGATTGGGAGGGGACCCACAAGGACTGTCTGTAGTACATTCTATGAAGGTCAGTGCTCAGGTGTTCACTTTATTATTCTTGAAAATGAAGATTTATATTTTGCTTAGTATTCTGTCTATATATAAATAATTTTAAAAAATTAGGTGAAGAGGCAGGAGCATGAGGATGACGAAAAAATGAGAAGGTGTGGAAGTGGTAGTACACATCACAAAGATGGTTTCCTTTGCTTTCCATTAACGTAGACTCCCTGTTAACCGGAACTCAAGGGACCATCTCATTCCTTGAGTTCCAGTTAATGGAGAGTCTACTTACATTTATTCTGCATCTACCAATCCCCTTGGGTGCTGGTTAACTGAAAGTCACTGTGTTTTATTCTTATTTTCTCTATAATAGCACTGTTGTCTCTAATTTGTCATAAAGCATTAATGATAAGTATTTGTTTACTTGTACGAGAGGCTTTGCTAAGCAAAATGCTTTGTGACTTAGATGTGGAACTTACACTGTGTTAAAAGGGCCTACCAGATGTGAAGGCCAAGCAGCAAGCATTGAACGAACGCAGCATTAAAAGGATTTGCATTATTTTCCATCAGAGAGCAAATGCATTTAATGGAGTTATAAGGGAACCATGGGAATTGTATGTTTATAGAAAGTTCAAAGGGAGTTGCCACTGCTTCAGTTAGGAAAGACGTTGTGGAGGCAGTAGGATTATTAGAGTGGTTTGATAGAAGCAGAAGAGTCTGAACTGGAGGGGAGAAAATGGTTCAGGGTTTGAATGATGTGTGGTCCTGTTGCTATTTTGACTGTTGCGGAGCAGGAGCTGCCTGCATGGTGATCTCCCAGGCCTGCAGTTGGATTGTTCAGGAATGCTCCACTGTGGCTTCTACCTCCTCTCTGGCAGTCCTTTCCCCAAACCACAAAACCCAAATGAATGTGTTTTGCTTCTAAATGGGCATGACTTTGAATATGAAACTAAATTTTTTAGTTTGAGAAGAGTCAAAATTTTGATGGCATTATATTTCTGGTCTTTATTTTTCAAGCATTGCAACAAAGAGAAACTATCCTTCTCCTTCTATGCTTACACCTCTCTATAGTTAACCAAAATGTAGATGTTGGGGTTGCTCATCATTTGTATCACTTATTCTTGTCTGCTTGTTCCATAATTTTAGATCTGTTTCTCTCAACAATGGAAATGTGCCTGCCCCTTGGCATGCAGATTCACTTTGTGAAGGGAGAAGAGAAAAAATGACCAAAAACCTATGAGTCAATGCTAAGGAAAAATGATTTCAACAGCCTGTCACCAAACTCCTTTTCTACTTCTTCTTTTATTTTTATTTAATGTTCTTGTTTCTTTTCATTGTCCTTCCTCCTCCCCAATGTCCCACAGTCCTTTTGTTCTTGTACCCTCACTCTAGAAAAAGGTTCCACATTTGGAAAGAGTAATAAGTTCCTCCAAGAGAAGACCTGACATAATTTATTACTCCCACCCTGCTGTCCATCACTTGAAAACGTTGCCTGCACCAATTGGAGGGTGAAGAACATAATTGTAAAAAGAAGCTTAAGCCATTGCTTAAATCGCCTCAAATAAAGAAATCAATGTATTTATTTTTCATAAAATTTTACCCACTTATGGTGAGGTCAAATGGATTTTTATAATATTTATGTAGAAAATATTACAAAATCATCTTATGGACAGAGCGTACAGCTAAAAAAATATACAGTATAGGCAAAATATTATAATTGCAAGCTAGTTAACAAAGCTATTTTTATTTTTATTGATTTTGTGACATTTATGGTAGTTGTTCACTGTTCAAAACTTATTTTGGGAGATTTGAGTTCTCATCAGTGCTGACCTTTGTACTATGTGATCATAACTTTATGTTTTATTTTCATAACAAGAACCCCTCACAGCTTCAGCTTCCATAGCACTTGGATCTGCTCTTAGTGCCCAAGAAAATGAACAACTGCAAATGTGAAAGATGAGCAATAATGAAGGGAGTGTATTCCCATGTCCATGTAGGAAGGTGAAACATGGTTTCTCTTATCTTGTATGTATGGTGTTTCTTGTTCTGCTTTTTAACCCACATTTTTCTATTTCCTGCTATAATGTAGAACCATTTTTCCAAATCATCAAGTTCATGTTACACTTCTTTCAGAGCATCAGGCAGCCTCCTAATTCAGAACTGTGCTTTCTGATTGTTGGCAACTTGCCTAGTGAGCATCGCCCTTGTGCACTCATTTGATATAGTGCTTCCATGAACTGATGTTTAATAAATATTTAATAGAATGTGTTCAGCTAAATTAGGTCAGCAGCTAAGGTAGGAGGGGAACTGTAATTTTTTAATACTGGAACAGCTGTGGATGTCAAAAAGCATTCGAAAGCAAAGGCCATGACAGGGAGGACAGCAGTTACTGCCCTCTTTTTGTCAGAGAACTCCAAAAGCTGTTCCAAATTCCCAAGGAGTTGTTTCAATCAATAGCAGCTCGAGTCTAATGCTGATCTGAATGCGTGGGGAGACAGGCATTATAACCTCCAGCCTGTGAACTTCAGAGGTTTAGAAATTCACCCAGCTAGCAGAGGAGATTCAAATCACTGGGAACATTGAAGGATGGAGTCATGAAAGGTCATTATTTCTGCAACTTACACTCAAACAAATCAGGAGGAAAAAATGAAAGATAAAGCAAAGACTATAAAATGTTAACATTTGAAAGATCTAGGTGGAAGGTAAACAGACATTTTCTGTACCCTCTTGAAATTTTTATCTAAATCTAAAATTATGTAAAAATAAAAACAACCACAACAAATAAAAACAGAACAAAACGATAACAAAATAACTATGTATGTCCATATTGACCATACATTTTTTCTTGGTATAATTAAAACACTTTGACACAGACAATTTAAATAAAAGATTGGGTCAATCTCTCTTTACCTGGAGTGTTACCAAAAACTGAGCTTTATTGAGGTTTTATTTTTATTTTTATTTTTTGGGGGGAGTGTTTGTTTGTTTTGGGTTGCTTACATTGTTTTAAATGCTGCTATTTAAGAGAATTTGAACTGTTTGGGAGTGAGAAGAATATGAGTCTTTTAGGACTTGATAAACAATTTCACATTCCAAACACTATAGTTATAAAAGCAAGAGAACCTGCAAGTTTATTTTTTGAAAAGTAAGATAAAGTTAGAGCTTTCCTGCAAATAGCCCTAGTTCGTTGTCATTGTTGTTGTTCTTTACTTTCTATATTGCCTAAACACAAGGTAAATTCCATTGAGATAGTAAAAGGGTTCTGAATGAGACAGGCTTTCCTTCTAAACTTAGCTGAGATTTTTGCACTGTGTTTAGGAAACAAGGGGTCTGTTTGCTAGGTAGAGGACAGCTTTGACTGGTAGGGCTGGCCACTGTGGTGTAGCTATGAGGGCACTGCAGGCCAGAGGAGAGGGGTGCAGAAAAGACACGGATGCAAAGACATTTTCTTTATGGTAAGTGGTCCCTGCATTTAGACAGGAAGAGGAAGCGCACTTTATCTTTGTTTCTTCTCTTCTCACCTCTTTGTGCCTTCTTCCTTCTACCCATTACCTTCTATACCCCAAACTTAAGATAGGTTTATTGGAACTGTTCTTCTGGTACTTTCAAGATACCGCACAGGCGAAGCTAGGATGACTCAGTGAGTTAAGCACTCATTTGCAGCCATGGGGTCCAAGGATCAAATCCCTCGGCCTCGCCTGTGCAGACCCATATGCTGAACTGGGGAGTGGCCCCAGTTAGGTTCTCACCGGGGTGAGTTTCCTAGGTGGGAAGCCCCAGTTGGGCCCCCAGCTCATGGGGGTGTGCCTCTCATGTGGGGGGACCCGAGCCTGGTTCCCTCCTGGTGCACCCCCACCCCCACCTGTGTGGAATGAAACTATGTCAAAAACTTATGACATGCAACTATGGAGACTGCTCTGGGCCCTCCCCCTTCTCTCTGCCTCTCTCTGTCTTTGTCAAAAACAATAAAATAAATCTTAAAAAAAAAAGATACTGTACAAATCTAAAAGTGTATTAACCATTTTCACCATTTACTACATCTCCTAAAAGATATTTATATGGTTCTAAGCAGTGACTTTAGAAATAGACTGTAAACTAAGAAATGCATTATACATTTTTACTTCTGAATCAAAATCACATGCAGTTTTGCACATGCTCAATGTGGAATAGCTGATCTTGGTTGGGAAATAGTAAGTCTTAAATTTTATGTCCCATATAGCACTACATTTGACTGTGTCCCCAGCAATTCTTTGCCTTCCTTGTGTGTGATACAATAGGTCTTTAGCAGCCCATTCTTACAGTCCTGACAAACATTCCTTTTAAATTATTAAACATCTTTTCTATCCCAACAGTCATGCAACTATATTCTTCTTTTTTTTCACTGTTCAAGGTTTATTTGGTGTTTTGGTTGGTATGACACTTAGAAAGTTGGTTGTATTATTTATATGTAGACTTGTCTTTTTCCATTATATGCCAATGTACACTACTCTAATACAGCCTACACAAAATGAGATCCTTTAAAGCAGTTATGCACAATACATAAAGTTTGGAGTTCGTACATTAGATTTCAGGATTTGACTAGAGAAAATAGTTGGACTAGGCACAGAGGGCAAAGGAACTAGAGGTTATATAACACATCTAGTTTGAAGGGCAACTGCAGCATGTGCAACACGGGCAGTGGTGGTGCCTTTGAGGAGGTGGGACTATTTCACACGAACCAGTTTAGGATACACTAGATAAGTACGATCTAGCATCGGGATATAGCTGCAGAGCACGGACCACTCCTATTTCTAACTTTAGGAAAATGATGTTTTTCCTAGGCTGTCTCAATATTACTGCTTTAGTCACAGATCGATGAAAAAGAAGCATATGTACAACCTCCAGCTAAAAGCCTGCGGTGACGTGGCGGGACATCAGAAGACTTTCAAGTTGCAGCTCTTTTTGAATCCCCGACAGTGTCTGCGCTCTGCTTGAAATAGGCCTCAGGTGTCAGGGTCACCTTCACAACATCTGAGATCCCATTCTCTTCCAAGATGCAAGGGACACTAAGGAAGACTTCATCTTTTATTCCATAGAGACCCTTAGTCATGGTGGAAATTGGGTGCACCCATCTAAGATTCTTCATTGTACTTTCTGCCCAATCTGCCACCAAGAGTCCAAAGGCCCAGGATGTGTAACCTTTGTTTGAGCACCTCATAAGCACTGTCAACCACCTGTTTGTGAACTTCTTTCCACTGTTCCTTATATCTGCATCAGTGCCTAAATCAGGGTGCAGATTCTTCAGGGAGACACCAGCAACATTCACTCCACTCCACACAGGAACACTAGAGTCTCCATGCTCCCCAAGGACCCACCCATGACAGCTTAATGGGTGAACCCCTAGCTTTTTCCCCATCAGGTAACGGAACCCGGCTAAATCCAGATTGCAACCACTTCCAGTAACACGGATTTTGGGAAAGCCACTTATCTTCCAAGCCAGGTAGGTCAAAATATCCTCTGGATTGGAAACAATAAGCAATTTGCATTTGGGGCTGTACTTTACAGCATTAGGAATGATGAATTTAAAGATGTTCACACTATGCTGGACCAGATTCAGACGGCTTTCTCCCTCTTGTTGACATGCCCCAGCTGTGATAATAACCAGCTTGGAGTTTGCAGTCACAATGTAGTCTTTGCCAGGGACAATTTTTGGTGTTCTAAGAAAAAAAGGCTGACACGTTGGAGATCCATCATCTTGCCCTTCGATTTATCTTCCATGATATCAACAAGAGCAAGTTCATCTGCCAAGTCCTTCATTAAAATAATGATGGCACAAGCCATGCCAATAGCACCAACCCCAACAACTGTAATTTTATTCCGGGGGTTTTGTTTTTCCTTAAGAAGGTTCACAATCAGCTGATCCTTGAGAGTTGCCATACTGGATTTAAAACCAAAAGGAATCATACACAGAGGAAGTGGGCGTCTGCGGCACTCGGCGTCGGATCTGGACTTGGTGGCTGCTGCTCTGGTACCTATATTCTATTTTTAAGAGATTTTCATCTTTCTGGGAAAGAAAAAAATACATGTGGGCTATCTGGAAAAATCTGGCCATTGTCCATACAATAAGAACAGTTACATGGCTGGATACTTTCCGAACAGTCCTTGTAATATAAATTTTCTAGATTTGGCCAATCACTAGGTTACTTGTGGAGCTTCTTAAGACACAGATCCACAGGTTACTATCTAGAGGTCTGGAACGAATACCAGAATCCATATTCTCAAATAATATCACCTTATCTAACTAAATTTGGGAAACAAAGCCAATGAGAAGAGGAAATTGTAAAGTCTCTGAAGTGTACTGAATCTGCAAGTCAGTCACACAATGAAATAGCTTCTCTAACTGGTATTCAAATAAATTATGTGTCTCATTTTGTTATCCCAATATCCTTTCTTTATGCAATCTTTTTACTCATATTTTCCCCCTCCCACACATCCACAACAAAGTTGTAGGTGAAACAAACTTTTAAGAGGGGAAAAACATATAGCATGTATTGCTCATCTATTGTAGGAAATGTGGTGCTACTAAGAGATACAGCACTGTTTTTAATTCTCAGAACACTTCTGTAAGATCTGTATGGTCATCTTCATTTTCCCTGTGATGAGAAAAGAGCTCAGATAAGTTCAACATCTTGTACAGGGTTCTCCTTATGGTGGGTGGCAGAACTAGCATTTGCATTTAGATGTGTGTGAGAGCCGCTAAAATGCTGTTTTCTGGGAAGCAATGCACGTTCAGACCTTATCTTATCTACGGTATGTGTGCTACGTAAGAACTTTCCTTTTTCCTTCGAACCAACTTCTTTGACCCATACTAATTCCTAAGGAGCAAGAGCTCTGGAAATGGAAACTCAGCTCTGGTCTATGTGACAGGCACTGTGTCAGCATTTTTCAGGCAACCATAACAGGCAATGTCTTGGTCTCATGGAATTTATATTTTTGTAAGGAAGAAACCATCAACAAGCAAACATATAAAAAATATCAGATAATGAATATCATAAAAAATATTAAACAATGTAGTAGTATGATCAATTAGAAGTGACTAAGTGCCACATATTGGGTGGTCAAGCAAGGTGTCTCAGATCTGAGTGGTAAGAAGGAGGCAGCCATTGAGCCGTTCAGCCATCTTTCCACTTCTTTATTTATTTATTTATTTTTATTTTATTTATCTTTTTTTTTTAATATTATTATATTTTATTGTTAAATTTAATGGGGTGACATTGGTTGGTAACAATTAGATAGTTTCCCAATGCACAACTCCACATCACATCACCCATGCATCGCATTATGTGCCCAGCTCCCAGAATCAG
>PVKE010039895.1:0-14823 GCA_004027555.1 Craseonycteris thonglongyai
AATCCCAGGTCCACAAATTTATGGACAGATTATTTTTGATAAAGGATCAAAAAATATACAGTGGGGAAACGATAGATAGCCTCTTCAGTAAATGGTGCTGGGAAAACTGGAAAACCACATGCAAAAGGCTGAATGTGTACTGCGTTCTCTCACCATATACCAAAATTAACTCAAAATGGATTAAAGACCTCCAAATAAGAAAGGAATCAATAAACTGCATAGAAGAAAACATTGGCACTAAACTTATGGACCTGGGATTCAGGGAGGACTTTATGAATCTGACCTCAATGGCAAGGGAAGTAAAAGCACAAATAAACAAATGGGACCTTGTTAAGCTAAAGAGCTTCTGCACTGCAAAGGAAACCATCAACAAAGCAAAGAGGCAACCAACAACTGGGAGAAAATATTTGCAAACAATGCCTCTGATAAGGGGCTAATATCAAAAATATATAAAGAACTTGTACAACTCAACAAGAAAAAAACAGGCAATCCAATTAAAAAATGGGCAGATGACCTTAACAGATACTTCTCTCAGGAAGACATACATATGGCCAACAGATATATGAAAAAATGCTCCACATCACTAGCAATTAGGAAGATGCAAGTAAAAACCACAATGAGATACCATGTTACCCCTGTTAGAATGGCTATAATCAACAAGACAAGGGATAACAAGTGCTGGAGATGCTGTGGACAAAAAGGAACCCTCATACACTGCTGGTGGGATTGTAAACTGGTACAACCACTATGGAAGGCTGTATGGAGATTCCTCAAAAAGTTACAAATGGGGAAGCCGGGATGGCTCAGTGGATTAGGCGCTCACTTTGCATCCCTGGGGACCGAGGATCGAATCCCGGCACTGGCCGGTGTGGACCCATATGCTGAACTGGGGAGTGCCCCCAGTTCAGTTCTCACCAGGGCAAGACCCCAGCCCAGTTCCTGCCCTGTGCAGCCCCGCCCACCTGTGGAATGAAACTATGTGGAAAAACCAATGATGTGCAACTATGGAGACTGTTCTGGGCCCTCCCCCTTCTCTCTGTCTCTGACTCTGTATCTCTCTCTCTGCCAAAAACAATAAATAAATCTTTAAAAAAACAAAGAAAAGTTACGAATGGAACTACCTTATGACCCAGCCATCCCTCTACTGGGCATCTACCCAAAAAACCTGAAGACCTTAATCTTTAAAGATGTTTGTACCCGCATGTTCATCGCAGCACTGTTCACAGTGGCCAGAACTTGGAAACAACCAAAATGCCCTTCGATAGATGACTAGATAAAGAAGATGTGGTACATTTACACAATGGAATACTACTCAGCGATAAGAAATGATGAAATACAGTCATTTCTGGCAACATGGATGGACCTAGAGACCATCTTATTAAGCGAAATAAGTCAGAATGAAAGAATCTGGAAAAATATTACCTCACTTATAGGTGGAATATAAAACTGATAGTAACAAAGACACAGAGACCTATGGACACACTCAATAACTTGGTGATTGCCTGAGGGAAGGGGAGGAGTGGGGAGGGAGAGAGGGAAGGGAGGTGGGAGAGGGCACCAGCATTATGGACACACTTAATGGTTTGGTGTTTACCTGGAGAGGAGGGAGGAGGGGGGAGGGACAGATGTGGGGGGAGTGGGGAGTGGGCACCAGATATATGGTGGTGGAGGGGGACCTTATTCTGAGAGCTGGGCACATAATGCGATGCATGGGTGATGTGATGTGGAGTTGTACATCGGGAAACTATCTAATTGTTGCCAACCAATGTCACCCCATTAAATTTAACAATAAAATATAATACTATATAAAAAAATAATAATAATAATCTGGAGACATATGATCTCACTTATAGGTGGAATATAAAACTGAAAGTAACAAAGACACAGAGACCTATGGACACACTCAATAGTTTGGTGGTTACCTGAGGTTAAGGGTTGGGTGGGGTGGGAGTTGGGAGTGGGCACCACATATATGGTGATGGGAGAGCTGATTCTGGGTGGTGAGCACAAAATGCAATACATAGGTGATGTAATGTAGATTTGTACACCTGTAAACTATCTAATTGTTACCAACCAATGTCACCCCAATAAATTTAACTATAAAGAAAAGTGTTAACATTTACCTGATGAAACAAATGTTCTATTTCTTAAAGCATGCTATGCACTTTACTGTTTGACACATTCATCAAATCCCATAAGGACAGTGACAGCAAACAAAATTATAATGGCATCTTGTCATTTTATACCCCTCACAAAATCAGAATCTGGCAGTAGGACAAAGATATCTGTGTTTGGTATTGTGGGTGGTGATCAGCATATCTAAAGATATCCTTGGATTCTGAGAGGTAATTCTCTGATTATATACATTCACACTCATATACATGTGTATACATTCGCACATTCTTTTGAACATATAAATGTTTATCTTTGGTTCATTCTTATATAAAATTTTATGTTAGAATTTAACATGGAAAACAAAAGTTTTAAGGAAAACAGAAGATAAGAACGTAAATAGTTTTGCTTTGGCACAAATGTTTTTGTTTTGTTTTGTTTGAGTTTTTTTCCATTTTTCTCTTGTTTTATTTTCAGATGCATCACCAGAAGAAATATAAATAAGAAAAGGGCTACAAAATATATTGTAGCACACGCTTTTGTTTAATTCAATTTATATTGAGTCCACATCTATTTCTACATGCTGAATTAGATCATGAAGATTCAAAGACAAGTAAATTCCCATTCTACCATTAAGTAATTTGTAAATTTATGTATAGCCATTCGAACTCTCATAAGTTGCATAACATTACTTGAGAACTTCAGAAGTAGACGTGATTAATTCTAATTAGAAACATTCAAATAGATTTTTTATTTAAAAACTGACAGTGGTAGGGTCTTAAAATGTAAAGTTATTTTAAGTAGTAGAAAATGTCAAACTGCATATTGGTCAATTGAAATCTCAAGATTAATATAACTAAGGACATGGGGGAGGGGGCATTACAGTACAGCATGTGTCTGAAAACAAGACTTAGAGAATAGTTCATACCCCAGTGTAGTTTAGTGATAAAGTGCAGGCACACTTGGTTTTGACAGACATGGCTGCCAATGTTGGTTCTTCCACTTATTAATTAGGGAGGGCAGAGGTTCCCATCCCAAAATATGCCTTTTGGAATATTGGTTATTTTAATATGGTTATTATTAAGAAACAAAAGTCTCAAGAATAGCCTTTACCTCCCCCATACCTGCCTAAAAAAAAAATTAGATAGAAAAACCTGCTCCAGGAAGGGAGCTATCATCAAAGATAACTAAATTTTTATGTAAATTAAGTGTGCCAGACATGAGGGAAAGTCTGTTTGTTAGATTTCTGTGTGTCCAATTGTGTCTAGATGGCCCAGCAATAATTTATTTACTAAATGTTTGCTTCTTTTTATTTACCTATGAATTGCCTAGCTTCCCTTTAAAGTTCAAACCACTGCGTCCTCCGTCCTTAGCTAAAGATGGCAGATAAGGCTCAATTGCCTGATTTTTCTACAGTCCTATAGTCTTATGGAAACCCTATATGTACATACATACATAATAAATTTGGTAATTTTCTCCAATTATTCTGTCACATGCTAATTTTATTATTAAACTAGACAGAAGAAATTATAAGGATGGGGGAAACATTTTCCTCCCCTACACACACACACACACACACACACACGTACTATAAATTTTGCATTCAAATAGCTGTATTGGAAAATAAAGAATAGAATATTATCTAACTTATAGGGCTACACTGAATATGTAGTAATAGCATAATACACATAATGTGGTTAGAACAAGACTTTGTACATAAAATAGCACATTCAATAATGTAAAATATCTCTAGCACTTGGACTGTTTGAGTGGATTTTGAGTCATAAAGTTAGATAACAAGTTGAAAAGTTAGAGTGGAGTCAGATTGGGAAATCATAAAGTTCTCAGAATGCTCATCTGCATACTACTTGCACCCAGATTAATCGAATGCTGGAAAATTATATTGAATACTATCCCATAAATAGTCAAGGACTTTATGTTTGAAGACTTCAACATCTTAATTATCTTCCCTACAGATATTAAGCTTCAAAGAGAAAATATTACTTTTATCTCTGTGTCACTGCATAGCTGGCGAGGGCAATTCTAGTATAAATCAGTGAGATGCAAAATATATATTTTTTAAATAAAGAATACTCTGTCTAGAATAACTAAAATAACAACAATTCTCTTCTGCTTAAAAAAAAGAGTGATGATTTAATTAATTAACTTACAGATCTTGAGAGGTTCAAAGAATATTTATAGCCCCTTTTCCTGAAATCACAAAATAGGTTGTTGCTTTCAGAGGAAAAAAATTAAGGGGTTGAGGACAAGGAAGGAGGCTTTTCCCTTGCTAATAAGATCACATGAGAAATGCAAGACACACAATGTAATAGAAAGAACTCTATTTGAGTTGGAATAAAAAGTACCTTCTTTTATGAGTTTTATGAATATGAGCACATAACTTGAACTTTGTGAACTCCACCTTCACTTTGAACAAAATACCTCTACTTGTCTCAAGTGTTGGCATTTGATGATTCTCTGTTCCTTCTTCTTCTATAGATTTCTCCTGCTAACAAGGTTTTAGAGAATTCTGGACTTCCATAGTGCCATACATTCTCTACGTAAGCCTTGCTGTCGATATTAGCCCTCTTACCAATAAAAACATTAATTGAGACCATTAGAATGTCCCACATTTCTCCAACCTCTTCAGTGAGCACATCTATTTTGATTGAGCACAGCCAGATGGTTTTTTGTTGTAGAAACTTCAGTGCACGGTTTCTTTGTCATGTTTTCTTTCCTCCTGTGAGGATAATGAGGTTTTCAGTTTCTTATGAAGCATTAAGTAAGACTCATCATGTCTGTGGTTCCATGCCAAATGGTTGGGTTTTCATTATCATTTTATTTTTAATACACACAAGTCTTGACCATTCAAAAATTTTATAGTGATATATATTTTTTTTTGTTATTCAAGGAAAACCCTCAGTAGAACATTGCACTTTAAACAGTTTATCTCATTTTATATAGATGTCCTTTACTGGAAAATTGGTTTTATGTTGTTTTGTGTTTTTGTTGATTCATTTTTATTAAAGGAAGTTAATATGAGTGCAGGACAGTTTAGCACAACTTCCCCTTATCTATCTGTTAGAAACACCACTGATATTGGAAGAATTTCACAGAATATCTGTTTTAATATATGTGCTATAAATATGGTTTGAATTTAAGTTACGTATATTGTGAATATATTTGTATTAACTTGATCACTCAATTAATCACTGAGTCTTCTTTCTGGGGAACGCATGCTCCTTGACCTCACAGGGCAACATGCTTTGTTTTATATATTCTATGACACAGCTGAGTTAAAATAAATTTCTGTAGACATAAATATTTTACAAGAAATGGGTATTTTGATTTCATCTTTTTACAGGGAATTAGTCAGATATTGGCAATGAAACACAGTATGTCCTCAGGATTCAAATTATATAGATTTCTAAGTATAGAAAGCAAACTTCTATGAGTATAGTAGAAGATCAGATCAAAGCAAACAAATTTCAAGTTAACACAATTAATTACTATATATTCTTTATTGGAAAGTATTAATTCATCAAAAATATTAATTAGAATTCAACAACATCTATAGCTCAAATTGGCCACTAAGAAATATGAGATGCAGGAGTGGAATAGAAAATAAAATTAATGGAATACTTGTCCTGGATTTTTATATTATTAATTTTTAGTCTAAAATTTTCTCAAGCACAGAAATGTTATATTATACAATGATTAAGAGATGCCAAATTTTGAAAGCTCCTTATTACTTGGTGTTTTGGGCTCATTACTAAACTCTATTTCTCAGTTTATTCAACTTTAAAATAAAAAGAATTATTACATCTACATCATAGGTTTCTAGGAGGATGAAATAAGACAATCAATGAAAGACATTTAGAAAGTTGCCAGACAAATAGTAACCACTCAATAAATATTTGTTCTTTTCTTTGTGTCTGTTGCAGCACCTGGCTTCTGGAAAGGTATATGGTTCCATAACTTTATTTACTTTTCCATAAATGGTGAAGGAGAGATCTCAAGAAAGAAGATTGGGAGAAAAAGAAAAATAAATATCGAAAGGAAAAGGAGAGAGATATTCAAAAGTATAAAGACATTGGCCCTGGTCTCAAGTAATCTATATTTTGACTAAGATAACCTTATTAGATTCAATTGCCCTATAGCCAAGTAATATACAATGGCACTAGATTTTAAGTATAAACAAATTCAGAGAAACAAAAGAACAAAATTATCTTGACTTGTCAGAAAATACTTTTGAAGAAGTTGACTCTAGTCATATAATTTCAAGTTATTGGTGGTATAATAGTATTTGCTTTCTCTAGTTTTCATTTCTTCTAAAAACAATCAAAATAAATTAAAATACCTCAGTCAATAACTTTAACTTGGTTAGAATGTCTTCACATTTTTTTTTTTCTTATTTGTAAGTTGAATCATTCTATTTGTGATGTAACTTTCTTAGAGAAGAAAGTAGGCTCTTTTTTTGTTTTTTAGACTTACTACAAATGATAGTGTTGGGTCCTTTGTGGTTCTGTGTGACAACTCTTCACCAAAATTTTTAACTAAAAAAAAAATAATAACTTCAAGTTCAAGGCAGGAGAAACCCAGACAAATTCTTGTTTACCATCAGAAATGAACCTACAGTTACAGTTCGTTTTGTTTTGTTTTGTTTTCCAGCAAATATATGTGGGCTATTTTCTAACACAGTAAGCTAAGTAGGACAGCATGTTAGTTAGGTACTATATACTGTCTACCGAACCTTTTATTTTTCTGGGAACTGCCCCTACCCGAGCACATCCACTTGGAAGCAGGAGTGATTCTTGGCAGTCTTATTCCCATAGCATGACCTTGCACCCTGCTTTTGGTACAATTATTGAGTCAATGATCTAAGTCTCTTTTCTAAAAATTTGAAACTGGGACTGAAAGACACAATTTTTCTTTTAAGGTCTGTCATCTAGCCCATGAACCATTAACACCTTAGCTGTACTTGTCATTTTTTTTAACCATGTGAACTTGAAAATCATAAGGCTTTGAAGAGAAAGGTGGGAGGAAATACAAAAAGAAGAGCAAATGAGTAGCAAAAGGGAAGGAAGTCTTCTCATCCAAGGTTCCAATTCATCCTGAAATTCAACTGCATTCCCATTGCATTGACTTTCAATGAGATGCCCCATGTAATGATAATAAAAGAATTGGTTATCTTATTCAGGCTATAGCTTCAATTACTTTTTCTTGCTTGCAGCCAGAAAACTAACGTGAATGTTGTAAAATTCAATAGGACTTGCGATTTCTTGCTTATTGGTTCCAGTTTAGTTCTGGACTGTGCAATATATGAGGATCAGAATTCCAGTAAAAATTCTCTTCTGAAAGAAAGAGTGCAATAAACAGAGCAATCCCTCTCAGATAAACTGGAAGGGAGTTAAAGCATACCTGGTGTTGTGGCAAGTAAGCCTGGACCTTAATAAAAGAAGATTGATTTTAAGTTTATAAATATAGTGACCAACTCATCCTGGGACTATCTCAGTTTCAGCATTCAAAGTCCCATGTTCAAGAATTCTCAGATCCTGGGCAAAATGGGACATTTGGTCACCCTACTCTAAGTAACTAAAACCAACTTACCCTTTTAAAAAATTGCTAGATTTGATCTCTTCAATCTAGTGTATTAATTGAATTTAGAAAAAGTTACCTATTAATCGAGCCCTTATTTTTCACTTTCAGAAACCAAGACTAAGAGAGTGCTTGTCCAAGATAAGAAAAAAAAAAAATTCATTTAACTCCTCAGTGTTTTTTAAACTGTATTTTAACAGTGTTATTTACGTAATGAAAATAGCTCTCAATTTGAATCTCTTTATTCAAAATATTTTTAATCTGTTAAGTGTGGCAGCTTCAGGGTACAAATTCTCTCAGCCAGTGCAAGTGTCAAGAACATAGGCTACATCATAAAACTTGGAATCTACTCTTGCTTACTTTTTACCCTCTTAGGCTGACTTTCTTCACTAGTAAAATGAAATAAATGTAATCATAAGTCATAGTGTTGTTGAGAGGATTTAAAGTGATTGCACATCTGAAAAAATACTTATCAATTATTAAATGGCCCCTGTTGATGTTAGTTATTATGCATAATTTCAATTGAGCTGATATTTACCATCAACCTGTGACACAAGAAAATCACATGCTGAAACACTGTTTTACAGTTGAGAAAATTGAGATTTAGAATGATAGAGTGAATTGAGTTTTTATACTTAGAAAGTGACAGAACCTGTACTTATTTTTAATGTTCTCTTTTTAAGCTCATTTTTATTTTACCCCCCTTCTTTTAAAAATTATATTTGACAAACAATATTATATTAGTTTCAGGTGTACAACACGAGGATGAGGCATTTCTATAACTTACAAAAATCATCCTTCAGATACACCTGGTACCTATTTGACACCATATAGTTATTATAATATTATAGGCTGAATGCCCTCAGCTGTACGTTACATCCCTATGACTATTTTGTACCTATAAATTTATACTTAATTTCTTTCCCTTTTTTACCCACCTCTATAGCCCTCCTCCCATAACTCCAACAAATCTAATATCCATCTAACACCACACATAGTTATTCCATTACTGACTATATTCCTGATGCCATACCCTACCATCTCATAACTATTACTCTGTATCAATCAAGTTGAACTTCCCAATCTCTTCACCTTGTATCATCCACTCTTCCAACCCTCCTCACATCTAGCAACAATCCAAATAGTTTCTGTATCTGTGAATCTGTTTCTGTTCCACTGGTGTATTTTCTTCTTTGCATTTCACCTATAAGTGAAGTCAACTTGCATCTGTCTTCCTCTGTTTGACACTCCACTAAGTGCAATACCCTCTACGTCTTTTGATTAGAGCTTTTAATTAATTTAAATCGAATATAACTGTTGATAGATATGTAGCTATCGCCATTTTATTATCCATAATTTTGATTTTTTCACCACCCTAATAAAGTCCCTGTAATGTTCTTTGTATACTTGTTTGATGGTGATGAACTCCTGTAGCTTTTTCTTATCTGGGGAGCTCTTTATCTATCCTTCAATTTTGAATGATAGCCTTGCTGGATACAGTAATCTTGGTTGTAGATGCTTAATTTTCATTACGGTATGTGGAATATTTTCTGCCAGTCTTTTCTGGCTTGCAAAATTTCTGATGAGACATCAGCCTAGAGTTGTATGGGTGCTCCCTTACAAGTTACTACTTGCCATTTTCTTGTTGTTTTTAGGATTCTCTCTTTGTTATCAACTTTTGCTGTTTTAATTATAATGTGTCTCAGTGTGGGCCTGTTTGTGTTCATTTTGTTTGAGACTCCCTATATTTCATGGGCTTGTATTTCTATCTCCTTCTCCAGGTTAGGAAAGTTTTCAGTCATTACTTCAAATAACTTCTCCATCCTTTGCTGTCTCTCTACTCCTTCTGGTGCCTCTGTGATGTGAATGTTGTTACACTTGATGTTGTCCCAGAGTGATCTTAAATTATCCTCATTATTTTAATTTTTTTTATTTATTTTTTTCGTTCTGACTGGCTCTTTTCTGCTACCTTTCTTCCAAATCACTGATTTATGCCTCAGCTTCATCCAGTTCAGTGATTACTTTTATTCCATTCTTCATTTTAGTTATTGTACTTTTTAATTTTGCCTGGTTCTTTTTTTATGGTTTCTACGTCCTTTTTTATGCTTGTTATCTCTTTGTTGAGATTTTCACTAAGTTCTTTAAGCATTCTAATAACCACTGTTTTGAGCTCTGTCTCCGTTAGGTTGTTTGCTTTCATCTCATGTACCGTAGTTCTTTTACTGGCGTTTTCTGCTGTTCTTTGACTATGGACGTATTTCTTTGTTTCCTTGTTTTAGCTGTCTCTCCGTGTTCGTAGATATTTTTCTTTTTAACCTGACACTCACTACTACAATGTCTTCTGGGGCTCACTTGCTAATGCTGGGAGGAGGTGGGGGGCAGAGGTCTGGAGAGGCAGGTGGGAGAAGGCAACCAGGCTCTATGCTTTTGCTTGCTTCCTGGTGCTGAGGGCAGAGAGGGCAGTGCAGGCTTACAATTTTATCCATTTGGTATAACCCTAAGTCTCTGCCCTGAGTGTTGGAATCAACTCTTTCATATGCTGATTACTCAGGCAGGACTGCTCCTGGGCAGAGAATCTCATTTGCAGAATTTTCTCTTCTTTTTCCCAGACCAGAGTGAGGTTGAGCTGTGTGGCTTTTTCACTGCCTTGGTCATTCCCCTTCCTTCTCTAATGAACCAGAGTTGATTTGGTCTGCAGCCACTTGTGACATTTGCCTTTGCACGTCTTTTTCTCTGTCCTGTGGAGAAAATGAGGTCCAGAATGCTCACACTGCCTTCTTTCTCCTCCCTGCTTCAGCCGCAGTTCCAGGCAGGGACCCATGGGCCCTGTCTCTGCATTCCTCCTTCCCTCCTCCTCAGTTTGCCCGTCTTCATCCACCTGCAGGTAACTTGATGTGATGAGTCGTTCTCTTAGATGTGTTTGTGTGTTTCTAAGGTAACCTTTATCGAATTATAGGGCTATTTGTGGTAAGTTCCAAGGAGTTTTTCAGGAGTGCCTCTCATACCGCCATTTAGGTTGATCACCAATAGAACCAGTGCTTGAACTTTTGTTTCGTTGATTTTACATCTAGAACTTCTTCCTCTGCAATATATTCTTTTCTGTATAAAAGCATAGAGAACTTACATTTTTTGTTTGTTTTAATTTTTGAGGAAAATACGAGTTTAATAATGGTCCTGTTTAAATAATGCCAAAAGTAATAAAACAAAACTTAAAAAAAAGAAAAACAATCACCAACATATTTTGTGTGTTGTTTTATTTATTTATTTTTTAATTTTAAATTAGATGCCAAGATTTAGGAAAATCTCATAATGTTTAATTTTTCACTTTTTAATCTCTGGTGGAAATTATGAGAAAATATTCATTGTCACTTCAATAGCGAGGCATTATACAAAGTAAGTCAACATATGGTCACAAAACATTATCTGCAAACCAAAGAATATGGTACGTAGAACAAGCAAAACAAGTTATGGTAGTGCTAATTCTTTTAAAATTCTTTTTAAAAATCTGTGAGTATAACTACATATTAGTGACTTTGCTAGAATAAAGACTAAAATAAATTTTATTAAAATAATTTATGAATTGTGAATGTCTCATTTGTTACTCAACCAAACATCACAAGCCTCAACAGAACTCTCAGCATATATAATAATAATTATGTTCATGACTATCTTTGCTATTTTGTCAATTTTTGTTCAGTTAGAAACCTTCAGCTTTACATATGTTTTCTATTTAATCATTGCACAGATGTATTTTTTCAGGAAGGAGGATAGAAAGTATGTTGTTTGACTTTGTGATTTATTTGTTGAATTTTTAACAGAATTTATTTGTTGAATTCTTTTTAAAACCCTGAAAAGGATATATTTGTTGAACTTATTTAATGTAAAACTATGACTTAAATGTAACTAAATTTTATACAAATAGTGTTTGAGGAGATGATAACTGGCAGAGGAATTGAGTTTTCATGATTTAACTTACCCCCAAAAGCTGACATGTTTCCAAAAATCATGTATGAAAATGTAGGAAAAAAGCCAAAAACAAATTCCATGGTGCAGATTCATATTTGTTTCTGCCTTTGTAATTTGAACATGCATATGAAGGAAATCTGATTTATGAATTTGTAAGACCCAATCAATAGAGATTATGCTGTCAGTAAATTCATCTGCAACAGTTTTAATTGAATAATTTTGATGCCTCTGTATAGAATCTACCATCCATAGAAATGCTGCTATAAATCTTTTCAGGAAAAATGCAAGATAGAGGTATGCCAATATACAGGAAATAGAAATGCAAGTTTTTTGTGTGTTTTTTCTCTCTCTATAAAAAATAGTTTGCAATCATGTTGCACATACAAGATAGATTATTTAGTTATGAAATTAGAGTTGTTATAATTCTTTATAAATAGTATGCTAGGAGAAAACCTTGGTTTTTGTTTTGTAAAAACAGTTATTAATATGTCTAGCTCTTATGTATCATTTTACCCTATGCCCTGATTATCTCTTGCTTTATCACCAAGTTTATCATTTACACTTGCACCAAGAATTTTATGTAAGTCTTCAGTTATTGCACAAGAACATAGCACTCTATTTTCTTATTTAAGTATATTGAGTTCAATAATTTAACTTTATTTGATAAATACTATTTTTATATTTATTGAACTTTTAGGCTCAAAATTTTTTTTAATATTTCTTACATATGTAGTGGTGTGCTAGGCATTAACAAGAGATGATCTAATTACAATCATGGTGTGGCACTATAGGTTAGAAGGCTATATCTACAAATTGAATAAAATTCATAGCATCCATGACAATAATAGCTATCTCCTTAATTTATTGTTAATAAGAAATCTAACTGGTCTTATTTATTGTGGATTTCCAATTATTTATTCACACATGTTGTTAGCATGTTATTTTATTTTGTTTTACCTTTACTAATTTGGTAAGCAATATATTGTACCATATCAATTTTTAAAAATCCCACTATTATTTTGTTTTATTTAATTTTTAGGGTTTTGTTTACAGCTTTACTGGAGTATAATTGGCAAATAAAATGCATATATTTAAGGTATACAAGGTGATGATTTGATATGTATACATTGTGAAATAATCACCACAATCAGACTAATTAACACATTATCATCTCACCCAGTAACCAATTTACACAAATAACCAATTTACACAGTAACCAATGTTCACAAAATAACCTGTACATTAATTTTTAATAGCAACTGTATTTAAAATTATCCCAAAATGAAAACAAATGGAAAAAAAATATGGTAAAGTCATACATGGAATACTACTTAGCAGTAAAAAGGAGCAAGTTATTGATAAATCTCAAAGGCATTATGCTAAGTAAAAGAAGTCAGTCCCCAAAGGCTACGTTTTAAAATAATTAATTTATATGACATTGTCAAAAAAGACAAAACTATAATGATGGGGTTAGAGGTAAAATAGGTGGGGTAAAATATAACTATAAACAGATAGCATGAAGGCGTTTTTGGGGTGATATATGAATTCTGTTTCCTAATTGTAGTAGTTACACAAATCCATGCAAGTGTTAAAATTCATACAATTATTAAAGAAAGTCAATTTTAAGGTATGATATTAATAATTTAAAAATAAAATAGAAGTACTAGGCCTCATCTTCTTGGGAATATGTATTAATTGAGTAGAAAATATCAACTCACAGAATTCCTATTAACATTATAAAATCAGCCTCAAAATACCTAAAAATATGACCTAGACAATGACAGATGCTCAATTACCTAAAATTCCTTTGTTTAAATAAATAGTAGACATTTTGTTTTGTTTCATAACATAGCATAAACCAACTTTCTAATAATAATTGTCTATTTCCTCAAGAAAGCTGAGACTACATATGAACATTTTTCTGAGTCACTTAAGCCCCTTCGGTTTTACTTTCCCTGGATTTGAAAATGCAGGTACGCCATTTTGATCCTAGTTATTATATTAACTGGCATTGTACAAGGTCCTAGGCAAATTTTACTAAGATAATATTTGATTGCTGATAAAAAAAAAAATTCTTGACAGTTTAACAAAGTATAGCTTCAATTACAAAACCCATAGAAGGTCCTTGGGAATTTTAAATGAGGACATGCCTATTTCACAAAATGAAGCTGATTCTCTGAATAATATTATTAAAGGTCAATGCCACAGCTGTGCATTTGATGAGCAGCTGTGTGAGCTACCAGGAACAATGAACTATCTGATTGGCACCGAACCCGGCAGTGCCAGCAGTTAGGGTGGAAAGATTTTGAACAGATTTAGAACAAATAGCTACTGGACCTCGCTGTATTGGAGAGTACAAAGTAAATGAAACAAAGATAGTGCAATTTGAGAATAATATAGATAGCCTATAGAGAATGGGGTTGGATTGGGAAAGAAGAAGAGAGAATGTTCCTTAGAGGCAACAGATACAAACCCTTCAAAACACTAAATGAATTCAAATCTTTTGAGTTTAAGAACTTCAAAGTAGAATGTTTTTGACAGCATAAAATGAAATGGTGGAAAAATTCATACAATCCCACTTTCTACTAGCAAGGTAACACTTAAATCCTATTTACTTAGATCTAGAATTTATCTTGGACTTTTCTGAGGCTGGGGTAACATGGTAAAATTTCTCCTTCCAGAGTATGATTGGGAAATAAAGGAACATATGTTGTTCTTTTCAAGTAAACAAGTGAGTCAGCAGCCTACAAGTATATGTGTGGGCTTCTTATCTGTAAATAATTATTTTTTATTTCATTGTAATTATTTATAAGATCATCATGTGTGTGCCTATCTAAAGTAATATTGGCATTGCTATTCAAATACATAACACCAAATATGAAAAAAAACTATGTGACGTGTTCTACAGTTTTTACTACCTCTTAGGGCTTATTGTTGGTATTTCCCCCTATTAATTATAGACAGTTTTCCCTTGCTATAGTTTTTCCTTTCAATTACATTACCATCATCTTGCCTTTTCTTTATCCTTTATGTTTCTCTTTATCCAAAGCAAATGGCCTTTGGACTTGAACTATAACATTAGTTTTGTTCTCTCTAGCCTGTTAAGCCACCCTAGACCACACACACACACACACACACACACACACA
>PVKE010039896.1:0-14822 GCA_004027555.1 Craseonycteris thonglongyai
CATTTTGTATAAGTGTATCGGAATTCTTGATGAAACAGGTAAATCGGGTCTGACCAAGAGCTCTGTTGTGAGTGATCCATAATATGGCAAAATGCAGCAAATGTAGCCAGTCTTTGAGTCAGCTAGAGTATAAACTCTGATACCCCATTTTGTCGGTTTCTTAGGATTGTATGTTATGATTTGACACTTCAAATCAGCCCGGCGCTGTATTGGCACTGCTCGAGTTGCTGCTTCAAATCAGCCGGGCGCTGCAGCGGCGCCACTGGAGTTATAAGAGCTACAATCGCTTCAAAGTCCATGGGACACGGAATTCCACCCCAGACATTGCGAGCGATCGACAATCGACCAAAATTGGCCTCGCGATCGACCTGTCGATCGCGATCGACTTGTTGGCCACCCCTGAACTAGGGCAAGACTTTGTCAAAGATAAGTATAGGCTGTTTTTGAAAGGAAACATTCATAATGTGAACTATTATTTAAAATCTAGGATGGACTAGTGTTTTATTAGAAATGCAACTAATTTTACCTCTCTTTTAATATATCCACTTCTTTATAGGTATATTAGAGGGAAAAAAAGTGCATTATATCTCCCTTGCTAAATGTCCCAAAATTCACGCAAGAAGTAATTTTGATAGAAAACACAGTTTTATAATTAAAAATTGTAAATTTTCATTGCTTAACAATGAAAACGTGTTGTTCTTTCATGTAGTGCTCCATTTTTAATAACCCTGAACTGTCAGCTGTCATGCTGTCTTTTTTGTTGTTGTTGTTGGCAACACTTTACCGTCCAAATGATGTAAAAGTCAAATCTTGTGTGAATTTTGGGACACCCTTTATAATAAAAAAAGTGCTGCTCTAAGAAAAAGTCCTAAGCTGGGGCTATGAAAGTAAGCCAAAGATGGTTATTCTACACTGTCCATGGAAAATAGCCCCTGAAGTTCAGGGGAACATCTTATAGGGAAAATTATAAATGAAAATTCTCAAGTGCAGAAGATTCTGGGAAGTTTCATCTTTGACCTCTGTATATAACTTACACATATTTGGTGTAATTTCAGTAATTTAGCTAGAACTTAAAGCCAGCTTATCTTTCTTATGGCTGCCAACACCTCCTTGATTTCTCCTTCCCTGTTCTTTAGAAAGACTTGGAAGAATTTTAGATACCACGTATAGTATAAGTTTCTTTTTCTGAGACTGGCTTAGTGCTTTGCTATATTGAGCATTCATTTAATACAGGCAGATTAATGTACTTACTCTGGAATAAACTGAAACATAATCCATATTCATTAAACTTCACATAACATTTCAGAAACTAAGGGCTAAATTATTTTGATCCTCATATTTACTTAATAACTCCAAATTCTGGCTAGAATATATCTCGATGTCTTAGAGCTACAAATCCCATTGCACATTTACTTTAAAATGTCACTGAAACTTTCAACTTTTTCTGAGTATATGAAACATTGGAAAGACCATCACTCCTACCCTTACAACAAAGAACTGGGTGGGTACATCTACAAAATCACAACCTTCTTAAACACACCATAAAGCTGAACTCACAAGGAAATAAATTAACCCAATATAAACTCCTCTGATATAAAAGACATTTCAACATTATTGATCTTAAGGTAAGTGGTACATTGAAAAATGCAATTAGAATAGGGTTGTTCAATTTGAGGTTGGTAATATGCCAATAGAGTGACCAGAGCATTTAAACTGTCATGAACTCTAGTTACTTAGCAGCAGACTAAGTGGGAAAAAGCTAACCATAAGGGATGGAGGCAGGAGGCTGAAATAAAGCATTCAGTGAACAGGTTGGTCATTAAAAAGAAGAGATTCAGAAAATGAATGAGTAAGCTGGGAAAACAATGTAAACAACTTTACCTATAAATTAGCAGGGAATGATAAAGAAATGAAATCAGGGGGACAGAAGTTGAGTGTCAACATCAGTGTAATACATATAGGAGTGCCACAATCACTAATAATTAGAGCAAGCTTGTCGAACCCCCAGCCTGCAGGCCTCGTGCAGCCCAGGACAGCTTTGAATGTGGCCCCACACAAATTCATAAACTTTCTTACAACACTCTGATATTTTTTGCACATTTTTTTAACTTGTCAGCTATTGTTAGTGTTAGTGTATTTTATGTGTATCCCAAGACCATTCTTTTTCCAATGTATCCCAAGAAAGTCAAAAGTTTGGGCACCTTTGAATTAGACATTAGGGAAGAAATATCTGCATAACTTCTACCTGAGGATTTCCTGAGAATGTAGAAAATAATTAGTACTTTAACTTGTAAGAGTTTATTTAATGCCAAAAAGAATGAGTACGTAACACGAGGTGTCATACATGCAAACTAAAAAAAACTTTAAGTCCTCAAAGGCAAAAGAAGCAGATCTACTGAGGAATACAACTCAGCAACTCTGGACTGCCGACCTCTGCAAAGAAATGAATATAGTCAGAAAATCACATTGTAAGTGCCTCAAGTACACAGCTCTCTTTTGTTTGATTCAGTTTCATTTAAAGACCAAAATTTTAGATTTGAGGACATCATTGATACTGTAGTTAATAAACAACAATTTTTATTTGATACAAACTCCAATATCAGCTGCATGGAATGTTAGGTTTCATGGCAGGGTGAATTCCATTTATACTTACGACTGCAGAGGTTCTTTTTTTTTTTCCATTCTTTTCTTTTTTCTTGTTTTTGACAGAGAGAGAGAGAGAGAGACAGAGACAGAGAGAGAACTGAACTGGGGGAGCTCCCCAGCTCAGCACAGCACATGGGTCCACACTGGCCGGGGCCAGGGCCAGGATTCGATCCTCAGTCTCCAGCGCTGCAAAGTGAGTGCTTAACCCACTGAGCCATCCCCGCTTCCCCTGCAGAGGTTCTTAAGCTGTGAACAGTGATGAACAAAGGTGTTGTTGGGATCAGTACAAGGCAGATAAGTTATTAGGTTTAAGATAAATACAAAATATGAATAATTACAGAGAAGTGGTTTCAGAAAAGAGATGTATCATATAATTAACTCAATTCTTTTTTTCTATTTCAAGGAGGATGAAATAATAGGAAACTGAAACTCATCATATAAACATCTGAAAAAATCTGAATAGAAACAAGTTCTTGAAATGTACAAATGATCTGATGGTTCTGTAATGAATACTTCAAGGTCAAAGATGGTGAAAGGAAGATTTGAATTCAGGTAAGTTCGTAGGGCACTGGAACAATTTTCCCCTTGAGAGTATTTGCTAAAACTGAACACCACACAGCTTAGATTTTAGTAGCCTCAGAGTGAGCAGAGAACAGAAGGCAAGCCCAGGACTTAACCATGTAGAAAGACCAATAGAAGCAAGCCTGCTCTTGACACAAAGTTGAACCTGAAATAAAGTACCTTCCATGTGAAGATGAAATAAAAATAAACCTGGCGTGCCTTATTATTACCACAGTATAACTCAAGTCAATACAGGGCCTTTAGTGAAGGTGGAAAAACTTTAGAAATAAGCTATGATCACAAACCAGAGTTCTACATATGAACCACAAAGTGTTATAGAGGAACTTTAGGGGAATAAATGACTTTTTATTGTTCTCATGTTCCTGGGCAAACCAAATAAATGATTTATGGAGAAAGTAATTTTTAATCAGGCAGTGAAATGTCCACAAAGTCTAAATGGAGCTATGAGTTCTCAAGTCAAAATCACACACACAAAGTAGAATCACTAATAACAACCAGCAGAAAACACGAATAACAAAATCAAAACCCCAAATATTCAGGTATTGTGGTTATTACATGGAGAAAATAACATGACTCATTAAATATACTTAAAAAACAAAGAAATTGCAAATATAAGAGCAGAAATTAAAAACTGAAGGTAAATTATATTCACAAAATCATCAAAGAGAACAACCCAGAATTGAAAACTAAATGAAATAAATAAAAATTTAAAACAACCACATTGGACAAGGTTAGTAACTAAATAATTATTAATTTCTAAAATAGATTTGGGGAAAGAACATCCAGAAAGTAGCAGAGTGAAACAGATGAAACATATAAAAGAAAAGATGGTAGAGAAAATAGGCAAATAAATACTTGAGGAAATAGTGATTTAAAATCATCTCGATTGGCATGGGCTGCTATAACAAAATGACATGGACTGAATAGCTTAAACAATAAAACGTTATTTTGTAAAGTTCTGAATTTGGAAAGTCCACGTTCCAAAGCATGAGCAAATTTGATTCCTGGTGAGAGCTCTCTTTCTGACCTCAAGGCAGCTACATTTTTGCTGTCTCCTTGCATGACAGAGAGACAGATAATGAAAACAACCTCCTGGGTGCCTTGTCTTATAAGGGCACTAATCCCATCATGAGGGCCCCACCTTCATGACCTCATCTAAACCTAATTACCTCCCAAAAGCCCCATCTCAAATACCATCACATTAGATATGAAAGATTCAACATACAAAATTAAGGAGATACAATTCAGCCCATAAGAAACATTTGCAAGGATTTATAAATGACATTAATCTCATGGATTCAGGAAGCCAAAAATCCCAGTCACACCAAGTAAAACTAAATCTCCATTAAAATGTACCATAATTAGTCCAACAACAAAAAGGAAAAGATCTTTATAGCAACCAGAGAGATAATGTAAAAAGGGGTAATAATTGGACTGATAGCTGTCTTCCCAACAACAGCAAAATATCACATGACCAAAATGATACTGTCAATATATTAATATTGTTGTCAATCTAGAATGGTACTATTTCTGACAAAACAGTCTCTTGGCAACAAGGGCAAGATGGAAATTTGTTTAAATGAGCAAAATAAGTTTCTATCAACCAATACTTACTAGTGGAAATACTAAGGTTATAGTTCAGACAGAAGAAAACTAATTCTCAGTGAAATATCTGAGAAGCATAAACTAACGATGAACAAAGAAAACGATAAACATATGGGTAACCCTGAACAAAATTTGTCTGTATAAAACAAATTCAGGTATATAATGTACAGTTAAATATATTAACTGAGATATAAAACAACAAATAAAATATGTAGTTTTAGTAATTAGAGATGAAGTGCTCTATAATTTTTGTAATATTTAAAAGCAAAAAAACATGAAGATTAACTTTTGACTATGATAAGGTAAATAAGCACATCAAACTATCTAAAATATGAAATAGAAATAAAGTATATAACCTACAAACCAATGAAGAAGAGAAAAGCAGGGGAAAAAATCATTAAATTGAGGTAACAGGAATAACTATGTGAATAATAGATGATAAAGATCTTAAGTATACAAAATTTAGTAGAGAAAGAAAACTCTATATACTGACACAGATTTCAATTTCACAGGAGGATCAATAATTATAAGTCTGTATGAGTAAAAAAACAGCCTCAAAACATACAATGCAAAAATTTGAAAAAACTAGAAAAAAGAGACTGATTTACCATCACAGTGAGAGATTTAATACACTTCTAGATGAAAACTTTTCAGACATATAGAAGAGGTTTATGATATACTTAAAAATAATATTTAATCAGCCTGGAAAGGTGGTATGAGGACAGGTGCATTTGCTCTTCTTATAAAACAATGAAAATGAAAGCAAAAAAACTAACTGTATCAGACATCCGTTGAGTAAATGTGAATAGTGGGGTGAGGGGCTCCTTTCTATCTTTCTAAATTGACTGGCTGGTCTAATATTCCAATTGACATGAGACAGATTAGCAGAAGAAAAGCAAAATTTTTTAACATGTACACCTCCAATATGCATTGGACAGCCCTAGGAACACTGAGAACTCACCACAAAGGTAGCAATCGTCACCTTAAATACCACCTTCAGCTAGACAATAGAAGATGGTGGTGATGGTAGAGGAGTCCATTTGGGGAGGTTATTAGAAAAATCACAGTAAACCAGGGTAAACTTCTCACACAGATTTAAGTCCCTAGCCTTCTGCATTATTAAGAATTCCTAGAGACAAGGTCATCTGTTTCTTCTGATTCACAGTGGGAGACATCTTACAAATGGAGATTTGATTTTTGGAGCTTTCCCTGTGTCTGCAGTTTCTTTTATCTTTTATTGCTCAAGAGTAGAGGTAGGGGGAGAGCTGAGGGGCTGGTTAGAGCAGCCTCCATTGCTGTACATCATTAGTTGTGACATAGTTTCATTCCACACAGGTGGAGGTGGGGCTGTATGGTGCAGGAACGGAACTGGGGCCCCCCCACACATGGGAGGTGAAAGTCTTCGCCTCCTTCGCCTCCTTTGCCACCATGCTGGTGGTTGCCATTTGCACTACAGTTCAGTATATGGGTTTGCAAGGGCCGTAGCTGGATTCAATCCCTCGACCTTGTGGCTGCAAGGCAGGCACACAACCTGTTGAGCTCTCCTGGTATCCCTGCTGCTTCTTAAAAGTTAAGCAGATTAAAATACTTTTTAGGCCAAAAAGGCATTTTTTAAGGGTGAAGTTATGCTCCCTTACAAAACAAAGCCGCAGCATAAACGGAGCATCATCTATGCTGGGGAACTACTGAACCTGGGTAAGACAGGAGGGTCTGGGACATTTTAATTTAGGACTATTCCCATATCTTTTCCTATTTGGGGACTACTGTAATGAAAAGCTGGCAGCATTGTGAACAAGAATGTCTGACTCCTTTGGACATCTGTTAAAAGCAACAACTCTGGGGCATAGTCAATATTTGTTTAAAGTTGTAAGTTCCTGATAAATTTTTATTCTCAAACATATGGTGGCCTTTGATTTGATTCAGAGATCAACAAGGAGCTTACCCCTAGGGCATTTCCAAAACAATAGCAACCTGCTGGCAGCATCTCAGTGGCCTAAGGCTGTGTTTTTAGCTGGGGCAAATAAGAACTGGTCTGGGCGCTGAAAAGGAAATGTTAGAAACATATGTGGTCCTGTTGTCTGGCTTTTTCACATAGACTCATATTTTTAATGGTTCTTTACATTACTTTGTTAAATTTCCTTTTTGTCAAATTTGTTGAAGCATTTTCTTTTTTCTTCCTTTACCCCTGAATGTGGTGGAGGAGAAGAGGAAAAAGAAAGGCAGGACAAAACAGTATGAATGCTGATACATAAACTCGGGAGAGAATTCATCCTTTAAGAAAAAGATGAGAATATGGAGCCAGTGAAAGAAAGAAGTGATTCAATAGAAAGAGTAACCATCTTAAAGTTAATTATAACAACAGTAATAATAATATAGCTACCTGTATTATATTTGTCACTAAATATCAGGCACTCTACAAAGCATTTGGCATATATTATCACATTTTACTCACTTAATGCTCACAGCAACCTGATAAAGCAATTTTATACTAATTTTATAGATGAGAAAATGTGTTAGACATGTTAAAGTCCTGTAGAAATTAGGTGAAGATTCTATTCTGAAGCCTGTATTTTTTTTATTTATATATTTTTAAGATTTATTTTATTGTTCTTGGCAGAGGTAGACAGAGACAGAGAAAGACAGAGAGAAGGGGAAGGGCCCAGAGCAGTCTCCATAGTTGTATATCATCAGTTTTCAACATGGTTTCATTCCACACAGGTGGGTGGGGGTTGTGCAGGGTGGAGCTGCGCTGTGGGACTCCTGCATGGGAGGCATGCCCCCTCAAGCCAGGGGGCAAGAACTGAACTGGGGGCCTCCCACACGAAAAGCAAACCCCAGTTCAACATATGGGTCTTCATGGGCCAAGTCCAAGATTTGATCCTTGGTCCCCTGGTCTACAAAGTGAGCACTTAACCCAATGAATTATCCTGGCTTTCCTTGAAGCCAGTATTCTTAACTTATCTGATTAATAAAGAAGCATGTTACAGTAGGACAAAGTGGTGCAATTGCTAATGATGAAACTTAGGGTCCTCTGACTTTGATTAAATTTAGTTTTTTGAGGAACCTCCACACTGCCTTCTACAGTGGTTGTACCAATTTACAATTCCACCAGCAGTGTGTGAGGGTTCCTTTTTCTCCACAGCTTCTCCAGTACTTGTTATTCCTTGTCTTGCTGATTATAGCCATTCTAGCAGGTGTGAGGTGGTACCTCATGGTTTTAATTTGCATTTCCTTAAATGCTAGTGATGTGGAGCAGCTTTTCATGTATCTGTTGGCTGTTTGTATGTCTTCAGGAGCGAAGTGCCTGTTTAGGTCTTCTGCCCATTTTTTAATTGGATTGTTTGTTTGTTTTTTGTTGAGTTGTATAAGTTCTTTATATATTTTAGATCTTAGCCCCTGGTACAACAACTGTAGAAGGCTGTGTGGAGATTTCTCAAAAAACTAGGAATGGAATTGCCATATGACCCAGCTATCCTTCTTCTGGGTATCTACCCAAAAAAACCTGAAAACCTTAATCTGCAAAGATATATGTACCCCAGTGTTCATTGCAGTGCTGTTTACAGAGGCCAAGTCATGGAATCAACCAAAGTATCCTCTGATAGATGACTGGATAAAGAAGCTGTGGTACATTTATACAATAGAATACTACTCAGCAATAAGAAAAGATGAAATATAGCAATTTTTGACAACATGGGTGGAACTTGAAAACATCTTATTAAGCGAAATAAGTCAGAATGAAAGAATCACAAAACATATGACCTCACTTATAGGTGGAATATAAAACTGAAAGGAACAAAGAAACAAAGACTCATGGACACAGTCAATAGTTTAGTGGTTACCTGAGGATAAGTGGGGAGGTGGGTGGGGGGAGTAGGGAGGGGGAATCAAACACACAGTGATGGAAAGTGAGCTGATTCTGGGTGGTGAGCACATAATGTGATGTGTGGACAATGTAATGTAGAATTGCACACCTGGAAACAATGTAATTGATATCAATTAATGTCACCCAAATAAATTTAACCAAAAAAAAACAACAACACAAAAAAACCACATAATTTTAAATACTGGTTCTAGAAATCAGGTTTTTTTTCTCTCTCTCTCTCACCCTCTATCCCTTTCCCCACTCAAAGTCCTAGACAACCCCAACCCCCCTTCCAACCAGTAACCTGCAAGGTAACAGAAGGCAGTAGCCATATGTTTCAGTTTCTGAGCCCTAAGGTGAAAATGTTACCAGGTTATGGTCTGGCTGCCTGCCACTTATAAGCCAATAGTTGAAAGACAAGATTAATAAAAAGAAAATCAGTTTTTTTTGAAATGCTGGCCTTCTGAAAGGATGACAGATTCCTGTACAAAGATCTCCCCGGTTCCCACATGGCCAAAATATTTTATAGACATGTAAAAAGAGGTAGAACAAAAGAAAGGAGGAGGTAGTCCAGCAATTTCTAGCTGATTTGAAAATGACAAGAAGGTACTCCCCAGAGGCTAGTTGGTTTCAGGGATAAGGGTGGGTCTTATGCAAATGTTACCTTGAGTAAACAAGGTCATTAAATCTGCTGTGCATACAGCCTTGAGCAGAGCCATTTAGGAGGAGAGCAGAGCCATTTAGGAGGAAAGAAAAGAAAAACCGTTTTATAAAGTGTAAAGCTAAGTTACATTGTTGAATCAAACTAAAAGTGTTAGGTCCTTGAAAATAGAGAACATGGTATCACCCTTACAGAAGGGGCCCCTGGCTACTTTCCCACAATACTGGACAGAAGGATTCCAGAAAAGACCTCAGAACTGTCCTCAAGATATGAAAACATGATTCATTACTTTTACATCACCTCTAATGAATCAGACCCCAATATAACCTGGAACGCCCGAAGCCATGAAGTCTTGTGATTTTTGCACTATATAATCTGCAACCTGCATGTCACTGGTGCGCCAGGTCTTTGAGCAGTAGTTCCCTTGTGTCTACAGTTTGGCACCGTTTCCTTAAATAAACCTTTACTTTCTTTGCTGCAAATACCTGTTCGTGTCTCGTTTGGCTTTGATGAGTGCAGACAAATGAACACTTCTTAGTTCGGTAACAGAGTGTCATCAAGTGAAAGCTCCAACTGTTTGCTGTATGACAGACAATAAGGTGAGTGGCAAGGAAACAGGACAATAAAAGCAACTTTTTTTAGAAAGCCAGCAAGCCAAGGAGATGGTGGACTAACACCTAAAGGGCCATCTTGAGAAAGTACAGAAGTCAGGCTTTTTTAATGTCAAGGAAGGAAAGATGGGGTCGGGGTTTGAGGTCAGGAGGTTATTGATAACCACAGACATCAGGAAGGGTCCAAATGGGATGGTGACACTTTGCTTTTGGTCAACAAATCCTGTTGCTGTGGTCTCAGTTATTAGGTTCCTATAAATCTTTTGATAAATAGTTGTTATTATTTTTTGTACATTACTTTTTGTCTCCTTGAGGAGGTGGTTTCAGTAATTCCTAGGCTACAGGTTAGATTACTTTAGTGATCAACATATCTACATATAGGGCTAACCAGAAATTGCTACCCAACATGTTCTGAGAACTGGGCAGGCTCTAATAATGTGGAGTAGAAAGACTGATTATTTAAAAAAAGAGAGTGAGGGGATGTAAGAATAGCTCAGCGGTTGAGCACTTGCCTTGCATTTGTGAGGTCCAGGGTTCAAATCCCACCCTCAGTTCCTGCAAACTCATATGCTGAACTGAGGTACAACTTATAACTGCTGGGATGGCTAGACGCTGAAAGTTTTCGCCTCCCATGTGGGAGGCCCCCAGTTCAGTCCTTGCCCCACGCAGCCCCACATCCATCTGTATGGTATGAAGCCATATCACAACTAATGATGTACAACTATGGAGACTGCTCTGTGCCCTCCCCACTTCTCTCTCTCTCTCTCTCTCACCTTCTCTCAACTAATGCAAAATAAATCTTTAAAGAATAAATACATTAAAAAACAATAAAATAAGTGTGAGAAATTGCCAACAAGTAACCCAAATAAACCTATGACCTCCTTTCCAGAACAGTGAAGTAAATGTGAGGGCTGGCACACCTGAAAGTAAAGGTGGAACTTTGGTATAATCTACTGTATTAGTTTTCTATTCCTGTGTTTGAACCATATTACCTCAGGTGAGGTATGGTGAGAGCATACACAGATCAGGAGAGAGAAATTGGAAAGAGTTAAATACAGTTTTATTATAGTCACAGTTGCCTGTGGAGAACACAGCACGGCCACACAGCCTCTTAGAAGTGCTGGGGTCAATGAGGAGGCAAAGGAAGAGCAGGAAGCTGCTAGCAAGCACTTCTGATGATTTCCATGGGCAGGACTGGGTGAAGTCAACAAGTTTAAAATTGGCTCATTTGAATAATCCCAGCAGGCTCTGGAGCATGGGGGCTGCCCTGGTTGTCTGGTTCCTGACTCTGGGGTATTAGGGTGGGTGTATGCTGGCCTGGAGGGTGAGAGTCCACAAAGGGAGGTAACTGAGGATGTAGACTTAGCTGCTTATAAGGGAAAATGACCTGCCTCTAGTCGGGGCCTCAAAATTGGGTCAAGACAGCATTTTAAAACTGTATCACATGCTACTCTACCAGATCACCACAAATTCAGCAGCTTAAAAGAAGACAAATTTATGTCTCACAGTTCTGCAGCGCAGACAGTGCACTTAGCTGATTTCTCTGCTTAGAAAAGAATGTGTTAGCCTGCATTCCTTACAGAAGGTTCTGGAGAATACCATGCTTCCACAATCATGCAGGTTGTTGCTAGAATTTAGTTCTATGTAATTATAGCACTGAGGTCCCCCTTTCCTTGTTGGCCATTGGCACAGGTGGGTAGTGGGGGTGCTATTCTCAGCTTTTCAGAGCATGTCTGCATCCTTTGGCTAGTGAATCCTTTACTCCATCTACAAAGGTGACAATGGCACAGATACGTTTTCTGCTTCAAATCTCTTCAATATCCTCTTCCGCTTCACCTGTCCCCTACTTCCAGCAAGATAAAGTTCCCTACCTTTAATGATTTGTATAATTAGATTGGGCCTGCCTGTACTATTCCTTGGTTATCCCTCCCTCTCAGCAATCACTTAAACATTTCTGCAAAATTCCTTTGCCATGTAAGTTACCATGTTCACAGATGCCATGGATTAGGGTGTGAATCTGTGTAGTTTCTGAATTCTGATTCCACAGAATTGTTATCAAGAACCCATTTTTGCTGTAATATGACCAAATTGAAATTTAAAGTATTATTACAAATTCAAATGCAATAATTAGTGAAGATGATGTGTCACTTGTGGAGAACATCTGGAGAACTTAATGTTAGTGTACAAATTGAGAGCAGTAATAGCTAACTGAATGTGGATATTTTTTCTTGGTGAAATTCTGACTTGCTGCTGCTACTGCTAGTCTCTAATTATTTATGTCAATTATTTTATTTTTTACTAGGCTATAAGGAGAGTTCATGGTTGAAAAGGCCAGATAGCTCCTGATTATATTGGAGTATAAAATCATCAAGGCTCAGAGATGAGCTTTTTCTTGCAATGTGATATTGTAGAAAAAACCCTGGAGAGGGAAATTGAAGATTTCATTTGAAATTCAATTCTGCCACCACACATTGACCATGAGAATCATCACTTCTGTGGACCTCAGTTGGAATATTAGCCACACCTATTATAGTCCTATCATAAATTAATATTTTTGAGTATTTAAAAATGTGGCAGCACTTTGAAGTTAATATACATAGTTCTTTATCTGTAATAACTAATTAAATACATACATTGCTATAAAGATGAAAGTACTATTCCTGGTTTTAAAAGAAGTCAAGGAAATTAAGAACCAAAGAAGTTAAGCAACATCAATATCATGTAGCTGGAATAAAATCCAGATCTCTTTGAATTAAAGCAGTGAATATTATCTATATGATTATGTTATAAATTAATTGATTATGTGTTATCAATGTATATATTTAGAACATAAGAGACTGAAGGATAATTAATAGTATATTATGTAATTGCCTTGTATACATAGCACATGACAACAAATATTTCCTGTTTGGGATCTAACATGTTTTCATCCATATTGAGGTTGCTCTAGTTTGAGGTAATTATTCTTTTCATAAGAGATAGAACATCTGCTTTTCTATCACAGGGTCATTGGCTCACTTTGTTTCTGTTACATTGTCCAAAGATCTTGTTTGCGTAGGCTCATTGAGTTTTTCCCCATTTCTATGGGTGATTTATGAATTCTCAAGTATCTTGGGTCCCTTCAGTTTCTCTTAACCTTCAGATTCCCTTAGCAAAACTGTTCTCCAAGAAAGCTGTACACCATATTTGACTACATTCATTAATTCAAAAATCATAAACTTAGAGGATGGAAATGTTGAGCTCTAACTCATATATGCGTTTCAACCTAATTTTTTTCTCATTCCAAATGAGGTTTATTTGTACTCTGATAAACATTTTCTCCAAACAATAATCATCTAGTATATTGCATCAAGAAGCCCTGTGTGATTTTTATGCTAAATATACTCTTCATGCCAAGTGGTACTTGTAGAACAATAGCAATTTGGCCTCCCCTAATTGGTCTGAAACAACCCAAGTGAGAGTATGCTTAACACAACTGAATGATCATTCTTCTTTTATTGCCAGAAATTGTAGTGCTTGAAAGTTATTGCCAAGAGATTTGAAATTTTTACTGAGAATTCCAGGAAGCCAGAGATTTCTGAGAATTATGTTAATCACTGAGAAGAAATCTTCCCCTTTGGGGCCAAAATCTGTCTTCTAATTTCATAATAATGTCAATAAGTCATGAGAGTTCTATTTTTTTATTTATGTGATCTCTTCTCTTGATTCAACATCTTGAATTTCAAATTTAAAGACTGGGATCTTCATCTTGACATTCAGGATATTGCACCATGTTGAGGCAATGTAACTTTCTATTATTTCTCATTATGGTGCAGACACGTGAGTCCTAACCATGCCTCTGATTAGCCACAGCAATGAAGTCAGATTTGGGGACCAACTTTGAAATGGAGTTGTGTAGCCCTTTGGGGCCTAATTTCTAAGTTTCATGCCCTTACTTATCTGTTTCTGACCATCTTATCTACCTTTATATCTGTCAATCTAGCCATTCCCAGAAATAAGTCCATTATTATTACACTGGATTTCTATGTATGAAATCACCAAGACAAGTAATTATAATATTCATAAGAGAATTCATTATTTTAATTTTTCTTTATTTTAAAATATAATACAGTAAATTCTCAGTGAACTGGCAATCATGATGATCGGTGAATGCTTGATACATGTAAGTAGACTCCCACTAACTGGAACTCAAGCAATAGGCGCTTTCAAACTACTGGAAAAATTTCAAGCAAACGGCAAAACAATGTTTGCCAATTGCTTAAGAGTGCCAGTTACTTGAGTTTCGGTTACTGGCAAGTCTACCGTACCTGGTATTTTATAAATCTTCAAGGGTATCCATAAGATATTATCTAATTGATATTTCCACAATACACCATATTTTGGGGCTCAGACTTCTTTCAAAACAGAGCTGAATATGTATATAAAAATTTGGGTTCTCTCTTTTTTTTTTAAGTCTCATTTCTATTGTTTTTTGACAGAGAGAGAGAGACAGAGACAGAGACAGACACAGAGAGAAGGGGGAAGGCCCAGAACAATCTCCACAGTTGCACATCATTGGTTTTTCCACATAGTTTCATTCCACAGGTGGGCACAGGGCTGCACAGGGCAGGAACTGGGCCTGGGTCTTGCCCCAGTGAGAACTGAACTGGGGGCACTCCCAGTTCAGCATATGGGTCCGCACGGGCTGGGGCCAGGATTCGATCCTCAGTCCTCGGGGCTGCAAAGTGAGCACCTAACCCACTGAGCCATCCCGGCTTCCCCTGAAAAAAATTTGGGTTCTCTATATGTGAGAAGTATGTAGAACGTGTGTTACTCCTAGATTCTATTAGGACACGTAATACCATATGTGGGTAGT
>PVKE010039897.1:0-14822 GCA_004027555.1 Craseonycteris thonglongyai
ATGGACACACTCAATGGTTTGATGTTTACCTGGAGAGGCGGGAGGAGGGGGGAGGGAGACTTGTGGGGGGAGGGGGGAGGGGGCACCAGATATATGGTGTTGGAGGAGAACCTGATTCTGGGAGCTGGGCGCATAATGCGATGCATGGGTGATGTGATGTGGAGTTGTACATTGGGAAACTATCTAATTGTTACCAAGCAATGTCACCCCATTAAATTTAACAATAAAATATAATAATAAAATAAAATAAAATAAGAAGAAAAAGCATAGCATGGTAAACACATAAACCAGTAACCATCTTTTGTTATTAAAATCAAATATTAGGTAGTATACATAATTGTATCTGCTATACTTTTGTATGACTGGCAGTAAACTAGCTATGTTTACAACAGCATCCCCACAAGCACATGAGTCATGCATTGTGCTAGCCTCTGGATGGCTATGACATCACTAAGCAATAGCAATTCTTTAGCTCCATTTTAATCTTCTTTTAAAGTGTTTGCTCTATGCCACTTATCAGAGTAGTGCCTTTAATAAATTATAGCAAGTAAATACAAATACAAGTAAAATTACACAATGAAACCTGTAACAGAAATTGTCTAGTTAGGTGGGTCTATGAAAATTCAGAACACAATGTTATTGAAATCACAAAAGCCAAACAAGACTTCCCAGTGAAAGTTTATTTTATGGGAAGTTTATTTATATGCTGTCTATAGTTGACTGAAACGTCATTATGGAGCACATGACTATATAGTGTCTATAAGATTTCTCTGCTATAAAGCTACTAATTTCCCCTTTGTAACTAACAAATATGGAGAGGCACTTTGATGGAAATAGTCTCAAACTTTTACACACTGGTTTTGGCCTGAGTCAATTATTTCTTTAACAGAAGTCTGACAGTGATTTCCTAACTCTATCCTTTTCTCTATTTTTTCCTTGTTGGCTTTCTATAATAAGAGGGAGTTGTTTTTTGTTTTTTGTTTTGGTTTTTTGGTTGTTGTTGTTTCATATGCATTTATTTATATCAGTAAGGATTGATTGATTCTCATTTTATTCAGTGGCCAACTATTTCTTTCCATTGTTCTTAATTTTGATGTTTAAATTGTCCAAGGATTGACCAGTGGCACATCTCTACCATCTTTTGATTACTCTTTTATTTCCCAACACAAAAGGATATCCTATTACTCATCTTGTACTTTCCTTAATACAACATTAGAATTAGTCATTTCATGAGGAAACCATTTCCCCAAGCTATATTATTAGAGAACAGTCTTTAGAACCCAAGTTCCGAGTACGCATTGGTGCTGAGCTTCTCCAGCAAGTAAAGCTAAGAAGTATATGGGGAAACCCGGGATGGCTCAGTGGGTTAAGTGCTTGCTTTGAAGCCCTGAGGACCGAGGATCGAAACCCGGCTCCGGCCCAGGTAGACCCACATGCTGAACTGGGGTGTGCATTCCCGAATGCAGTGAGACCCCCAGTTCAGTTCCAAAAAAAAAAAAAGGAAGTATATGAATTCACATGTGTGTGCAGGTGTGTGTGTATAATCATGAAATTACATAGGCACATTCAAGTTCATTACAGATCACAGGGTTCTTTTTTACCTTTTCTGTACTTGAAATTCAGTTCTCTAACAGAAAAGGGGAAACTTGGGCCCAATTATCTCAATATATTTACTTATTTGTTCGATACTAAAATACCTATAGTAGCATCAAAATTACTAACCCATATGACTGTGACAAATAAAACTCTTATACTAATTAGAACTCAATATATGTATTTGTATATTTATCTTTAGTCTGAGGTATGTAGTCAAAATACTATGTTCAAGATAAATTTGGGCTGGTTTCTCTCTCTCGCACACACACACTGTAATATTTGTAACACTTTTCCCCATTTTCTTTTGAGTCTTTTTTATTTCTTCATGTCTCTGAATATATATATATATATATATATATATATATATATTTATATATATATAATTTATATATATATATAATAAATAAATACCATTTATATACCATATATATATATATATATATATATTATTAGTGTTAATATGCCCTTCAAATCCATCCAATTTAATTTTCATGTTGGTGATGGTTTATTATTTCATCATATTTCTACCCTGAGTTCTATCAACCTGTGTTTAATATCCCCCTAATGTCTTATATCTCTTTCCTGAGTTTTTGCATTTCTACTTCATTGTATACTTTTCTAAATGGTATTTATTTTAAATTAATAAAAATTTTATATTTTACAGTTTTCATCTCCCCCAAAGCAATAATTTTCAGGAGGATCCTCTTTCTCTGTTGTTAATCTTGCTGCTCCTTTCTTTCCTTTCTTTGATAGCATGTTTTTATGGATGGTGTATATGAAAGGCTCTAGCCCTTTTTCTATAACACTAGTCATAGGACTGGGACTTTAGGAGCCAACTCTCTGTAGGAGGAGTGAAACCTGCCAGACTGGCCAGTTCCCACAAAGCACATGTTCCCTGTTCCTCAGCCTCCACATGCAACTGCTTCCTGCAAAGTTATTGTTTCTGTGCCATTCTACATGCTGTCCACCTCCTCTGCTTTTCTTTACTGTACTGACACCCCATTTCCATACTATTTCACAAGTTTTTTATCAGGTGGGAACCACACTTTCTCACATTTTACATTTGTTAAAATTTTTGAAGATCTCCTGCCACTGGGTTCTGTTATTTAGAGTTTTCACAAATATTTGTTATATCTATAGGTTTGGTCTCATAAAAATTATATTTTCTTAGAACACTGACCTTTAAATTTTATAACTGCCTACCGCCAAGAGCTAGTTACTATTTCCCCAAGGAACTAACTGAAATGCATTCAATGGATTCGTCTAAGGCAGTGCTACAAGTATATTTTTATGGCTGTAAGTGTTCCAACTTTTCTTAGTCTGGGGACTCAGAAAAGACAGCCTGAAGCATACAAGCATCACAAGCTTATGAGGTACTGCTTTACCAGGAAGTGCACTCTCACGATTCAGCAGTGAGAGAAAAGATAAGAAAGCAGGGCATGGGGAAGAAGGAAGGCAGGAGTGTATGACAAACCTGGCCACACTTCACATCAAGAATGCCTGACCCTTCATTTGTTCATTGTTGTCTTTGGACAGGTCCTTTATGGAGCAATCTCTTATTATACTCTGTTAAGGTAGGGAAGAGGGACACTGGGATAGTTCAACAGGTTGAGTGCTTGCCTTGCAACTGTGAGGTGCATGGCCCAGCTCCGGCTCCAGCCAGTGCAAACCTATATGCTGAACTGTGACACAACTGTTAACCACCAGATGGCAGAAAATGTTCTCACCTCCCTTGTGGGAGGCCCCAGGTTTGGTAGAGGCTCTACCCAGCCCTACATCCACCTGTGTGGAATGAAACTATATCAAAAAACTAATGATGCACAACTATGGAGACTGCTCTGGGCCCTCCACCCTTATCTCTCTCTCTCTCTCTCTCTCTCTCTCTCTCTCTCTCTCTCACCTTCTCTCAAAAACATTAAAATAAATCTAAAAATAAAAACAAAAAAGGGAAGGAAGGGAAAAAAATAACACACCGGATCTTATGTCCCATTGCTCAAAAGTTTACTTACAGAGTGTTAATTTTCTCACACTTTCAAATTGCAACATGATGAGCACAAAACTAAGAGCATAATTCTTACAGCCTAGAGTCAACAGAAAAGCCCTGATAATAGTTGCAGATGGGAAAATAGAAGTTACTGTAAATCAGGGGTTCCCAACATTTTTATACCCTAGGGCGCATTCTAATATATTGGTAGGGTGGCGGGCACCAGCTATTTCTAAGGATATTTATTATTGAACAAGAATAAAAAATAATAAACAAAAATAATGTTAAAATAATAAATTTATTGTACAAATTATATACACACAAAGAAACATATACACAAATGTAATACAAAGTAAATAAAAAGCACATGTATAATAAAATCATTTAAAAAAACATTAAAAAAAACAATCTGTCAGTGTGATCTTCGGCATTGCATTTCATTGGCCAGTGCCTCGTAATTAGGAGAGTATGATGACAACCCTGTTAGCAAACAATTACTAAGATGCTCATCGGTAAGTAGAGATCTATATCGTAATTTTATTAAATTCATGTTTGAAAACAAAGATTCGCATAAATACATTGACCCAAAAAACGATTTGATTTTATATACCGCTTTTTTTAAAAATGGGAACCTTTCTTTGTCCACTATGTTTCATACGTCCTCTGATACTAAGGATTTTAGCAAAATATCGTTCTTAAGGTTCAAAATTTCTAACTCTAATTCTTCTGCTTTCCCCTGAACAAGGTCTGCAATATATGCGGCTAGTTCTATTACATTTATTTGGCAAGTGAAAGGATTGATACAGAAGGAGACAATTGGCTCAATATTTGTAAACTGCAGAAATCTCTCTTCAAACTGTTATTGAAGCACTTGCAGGGTCTCAATAAATAATGACACATTTAATTCATTGTTACCTAGCATTTTCCTTATATATGGGAAGTGCACGAGAGACTTGATATGCAGATATGATATCAACAATGTCAATTTTGCTTTAAATGCGTTTACAGAGCTTATCATTTCAGCTATATTTTTGTCTTTTCCCTGCAACTCCAAATTGAAAGAATCTAATTTTTCCATGGTGTTAGCAAGAAAACCCAAATCCACCAGCCAGCAAGAGTCTGTTAGTTCATCATAATTTTCATTTTTATCATGTATAAATGTGTTTATTTCTTCAATTAAGTTCACAAATCTTGTAAGAACTTTACCTTTACTGAGCCAATGTACTTCAGTATGCAGGATAAGATCGTGTTCTTTATCTTCAGTATCTTCTAACAGGGCCTTGAAAAGTCGGTGCTGCAATGGAGCTGCTCGAATAGAGTTGATTATCTTTGTGACTATTTTCATAACATGTTCAAAGGGCAGTATTTTACAACACAAAGCTTCCTGATGGATAATACAGTGGTAGGACATAAAGTTTGAAAAGGATTCATCTTTCCTGCAAAGGGCAATAAATCCTTTGTTTTTACCAACCATTGCTGGTGCCCCATTGTTAGTTATCGCAGACAACTTATGCAAAGGCATGTTTATCGACCAGGCTTATGTTCTGGAAGTTGTATAAATATCCTCACCTCTCTTCTGTCCTTTCATTGGTAATATTTGCAACAGCTCCTCTTTTACTGTGAAGTTACTAAATACCATTCTCACCATAACTGCCAACTGTGCGGTGTCTGATATATCTGTTGACTCGTCAAATTGCAGAGAGAAGCAGTCACATATTTCCAAGTCAGTCTTGAACTGAGTTTGCAAGTCTTTTGAAATTGCATGTATTCTTCTTGTGAATGTGTTATATGACAACTGTAGGTCTTGTATTGCCGACATAATCTCACGCTTGTTAGAATATTCCTCAAGCAAACAATCGGCAGCAGTCAGAAATGCTTCTTTTAACAATTCACCATCCTGAAAAGGTTTTTTCTTCTTTGTGAGCATGTGAGAAATTTTGAAAGAAGCAATGGTTGCCTTTTTAGATTTTTCCACATGTCTAGTGAAAACAGTCTGTTGAGTAGTTAAACTTAATTTTAGTTGATTTATTTTTTTCTTTCTTACTTCAGATTTAAGTGGATAATTTGTAGCAAAAGTGGTATGACTTGTCTGAAAGTGACATTCAGCATTCTGTGTTTTCGGCATTGCAATACTACTGCCACACAACAGGCAAACGCATTTACCTTTTAAATTAATGAAACTATATGATTCCTCCCAGTCTGTGTTAAAATTATAGGTTCATTTTCTCTTATTTGGTCCACTCATTTTAGGAGTAAAAAAATAAAAATAAAAATAGTTATAGAACTACAATATCATATCAAATTGCCACCATAATAATAGATTACCTACCTCGCTTTTAGTTCATTTAAAGTTGAATATATCAAAACACTGTGATGCTAGCTAACTGTCACGACCCGATCAGTCCAGCAACCACAATCAAAATGGCAACTTTGCATCTCCCGGTTGGGTGGAGGAGAGTTTAAAGAGTGCAGCGGCTAAACAAGACGTGACATGTACAAAGGCGAAAGCTAGGGAAAAACTTATACATACGATATCGCAAACATACCAACGAATATAATAAACCTGTGTAGATACTCAAACAATATTTTAAAATTCTAACAAATGTATAAAAATAAATGATAGTTTTACTTAGTGTTTATGAAAAACTTCTGATGCAGTCAAATAATGGTGGGCGCACACAAATCGGGCCGCGGGCGCCATGGCACCCCCGGGCACAGTGTTGGGAATCTTTGCCGTGAATGATGTTCACTGGAAGTTATTTGTTCAGACTTACCTTCGCTATATGTTCTGGTTCACCTGACATTCTTGAAGTTCAGCTCTATGGTCACAGTGCAACTACTAAAAATCACCTTCTTTTACTCTAAAAACTATTTTAGATTGGATAACAAATTATATAGTTAATGGCTGAGCCAGGAACAACTGGCCAAAATTCTTGGAGAGAGGTGAGTCTAAGAACATCTGAAGTGTAATATAAAAGGTGTCAGATAACAGTTTAGAGCAGTTTTCTGAATATCAGTCAATCCCTCTGAGAGACTGAGAAAGGTTTTTTCCTTTGTTCAGAAATGTTAACCTTCATGATCTGAGAGCTCTTTTCACCACATGCCTGTTAATATTTGTACAAATAAACATGTCACAATGCAAAACAGGGTGTGTGTGTGGGGGTGGGGGGGGTGGAACTGTGCTGACCTGATATCCCATAAGAAGGTAGTGAGATGCTTATGCAAATGAGATATCCAGTATAACCTTAGAAATAGGGAAGCCGGGATGGCTCAGAGGGTTAAGCACTCACTTTGCAGCCCTGCAGATTGAGGATTGAATCCCGGCCCCAGCCCTCATAGACCCATATGCTGAACTGGGGTGTGCTTCCTATGTGGGAGGCTCCCATTTAGATTCTTGCCCCAAGGTTTAGCCCCTGGCTCAAGGGCATGTGCCTCCCATACAAGAGGCCTCTAGCCCAGTTCTCACCCTGCATACCTCCCGCCTCCCCCCCCCAACTGTGTGGAACAAAACCATGTTGAAAACATGAAGTACAACTTTGGAGACTGCATTATGGAGACTGCTCTGGGTCCTTCCCTTTCTCTCTGTCTCTCTCTGTCTCTGTCTGTCAAAAACAATAAAATAAATCTTTAAAAAAATAAATAAGTGTGTGAGAAGTACAATACTCAAACTAAAAATTACAGACTTTCAAAATCATTTTAATGGTGACATGCATTGAGTGAGTTTAACTGGGGCATATGATCCCAACTACTTCAAGAAAATACATGTAATCTGGAAGTTGTTACAGGGTGCTAAATTCAGCCAAGTCTGGAAAGAGAATTATCAAGCAAAATTTATCTTCCTAAACAATCTTTAAATATTTTCAAAGAACTCAGACATAGTACCCAATGTGCTATTCTGCTTAATGTAATTTTGGCTTCAAAGGTAAATATTAACTGGCTATGTTGAAAATCTAAATAAAACACCAGGGGTAAAAGCAATTCTTTTTAATTCTGAAGTGTCCAAAGCATATCATGTAAGCTGTTGTCAGCAAGCATCCGAAAGGTAGATCATGAGTCATTCCAATGTGCAAAACACAAAGCAAGGGGCAAGATTTCTCAAAATGTTTTTCTCCCACAGACTACAATTTGGATTTAAAATACAAAAATAAATTTCTTAAAGATTTGGTCACAACACCAGCAAGGAAAAGGATACCAAGAGAAAGATTAGCTATCAACAACAGGTTTCTGTAGTGTAGTGGTTATCACATCTGCCTAACTAACATCAGTTATTAACTGCCAAAAGAGCTCTTTGCTGAAACACAAAGGAGAGGTTTGGGATAGGTGGGCTATGGGCCCTTTAATTAACTTAGTTAACAGGTCAAAACATTGGGATACAAGTGTAGAAAGAAAATGTTTATACATAAAATAGCTGAAACATAAAAACTGTGAGAAAAATATGTGCTACCTTATTCTAATATAGAGATACACCCCATTTTCTTGATTTTATGACACCATCAAATAGAAACAGAATTATCAATGTAATAAGAGGCTTTTGCAGAAAAAAATGTGCATAATTTGTTTTTTGTTGTTTTACTTTAACTGAACTAAAATAGAATAATAATTCATCATCCTTTTTTTTCTTTTATTACAAAAAAATCTTCTCACTTTTAGAAACTAAATATTATTTAAAAATATTTTTGATGTAGTATATATCTACAATGGAATATTACTTAGCCATAAGAGAAGATGAAATACTGCTACTTGTAACAACATGGATGGATCTTGAGATTACCAAGTTAAGCAAAATGTGTCAGACAGAGAAATTCGAGAACCATATGATTCATATGTGGAATATAAAACTGAAAGCAACAGATGCATAGGATAAGCAAAGGGACAAAGAAACAGAGAAAACAGTTTAGTGGTTAGCAGAGGGTAATTGGGGAGAGTGGAGGTAGAAGAGGGAAAAGGGCATCAAATACATGGTGATGGAAAGAGGACTGACTCTGAGTGATGAACACACAATACAATGTAATGTATCGATGATATATTATAGAACTGTACACCACTCAGAACCTATATAATTTTACTAACCAATGTCAACCTAATACATTTAATGAAAACTTTTTTAAATGACAGAAAATAAGGAACAAGGCAAAATGTAATTGTATTCATAGAGAAAAAAAGACTTTTGACTATCAGGAGTTATAAAGTTATGGTAACACATTTTCTTTCAAAATCCATACTTGTTTGTGTTCTTTACATGTTTAGCAGCTTTAAGATCAACAGTACGATTTTGAAATATATCAGACAATTTTAGGGTTTTGTCTGCATTTTCTATGATTAAATGCACGGCTTAATTTTTGTCTGACTTGAATTGTATTTTGCTGAAAGTTAAACAGTTATTATTGAAAGTCAGACAAACATTTTGACAGATAAATATTCACTATCTGAGTGACAGAAATATGAGTTAACTCTGCCAACCATTCCAAGATCCCAGTATGAGGGTTTTGGCAATTTTTACTACCTTGAATTATATCACCTGGAATCTAACAAACATTTTTCTGACAAAATGGTTGTATTATTATATTAACTCTATATTATAATGTTATGTTTTTAATATATTTTAAGCAATGTACTATAGATCCAAAACTGAGATACATCTAAAGTACTCTATTATTCTTATTCATTTCACAGTGTATACATATATTAAATTATTATGTTGTATAGCTTAAATTTATGCAATATCATATCAGTTATATCTCAATAAAACTGGAGAAAAATAAATACATAAATAAGTCAACACATCTAACACAATACAGTGTATTAGCAGGGCAGATGAACACTCTTCGAATAGAATAAAATAAAAACAAAAAACATCATCTTGTCTATCTATGAATCTATAGAAATCTATATTTGTAATAAATGGTCAGCTCTTATCCTTGCATTTCAAAAGAAAAAAAAAGAAAATAGGGAAAGCTGGGATGGCTCAGTGGGTTAAGTGCTCACTTTGTAGCCCTGGGGACTGAGGATCGAATCCCAGTCCCAGCCCGTGTAGACTCATATACTGAAGTGGGGTGTGCTTCCCATATGGGAGGTCCCCAGTTTGGTTCTGCCCACCCCACCCCCCCGGTTCGGATCCTGGCTTGAGGGGGCATGCCTCCCATGTGGGAGGCACCCAGCCCAGTGCCAAACATGCATGGCCCCCACCCACCTGTGTGGAACTATCTTGAAAAAACTGATGACGTACAACTATTGAGACAGCTCTGGGCCTTCCCCTTTCTCTCTGTCTCTGACTCTGTCAAAAACAACAAAATAAATCTTTAAAACAAAAGAGAATATAAACTAAAGATTCATCAAACAACAACAACAACAAACAAACAAACAAACAAAAAGCATCCAAATGATTAAGATATGTGCCAAATAATTAAAACTACTGAGATTGGTAGATATATTTTTAATTTGGGGGCATCTGGGAGCTGAATGGAAAAGGTAAAAAAATTAAGAAATACAAATTTGTAGTTATAAAGTGGTCATCAGAATGTAAAGTACAGCATAGAGAATATAGTCAATAATGTTGTAGCAATTATGTATAGTGCCAAGTGTGTACTACACTAATAGGGGGATTACTGCATAAATTATAGAAATGTCTAATTACTATGCTGTACACCTGGAACTAATATAAAATAACATTGAATGTGAACTGTAATTGAAAAAAAAATTATTTTAAGAAAAAACTATTCAGATTGGAAAGACAGAGAATGAACATACATACAATGGCGTCACCAACTATTTATGATGCTAGAACTCTGATCCAAAATTTATAGTAACTGGTCTAAGTCAAGCTTCTACAGCAACTGGCCCAGGATGGTCAGGACTTGGTTAATGACTATTTCCTTACTTTTTGCTCTTACTTCCAACTCAGGACTAACCAGAGAAAGCCAAATTTGTCATGTAGTATGCCCCACTTCTAGTTAGCTCACCTTCAGTTTTTCCATGCCACCAGTCTCCAATCAGGGCACACCTGCAGCCTACCATTTGATTCCACTATAGTGCCTCTCTACTCCGCAGCCCACCTTTGAGTCTGCAAAAATACAATGTGATGGTGCCAGAATCCCCACTATGAAAATATAGCCCATTTATTTTCATCTAGTGAACTTTACTTTTATAAGAAAACAAGTTTATGAGCTAAAATGATAAATATCTATAAAAATCAGGAGGATACACATATGGCAAACAGATATTTATCAATAAATACTGTCCTTTGAGAAGGACATAGTAAGTTAGTGTCATCTAACTTTAAAGCCAAGGTCAGGGAAAGTTCCCTATGAAAATGATCACAATAGATTAAACATATCAGATAACCATAAAGGAACCCATCTTAGGAAATTGTAAAGTTTATATTACTATATGGAGTTTTACCTCTGTTTCCTCATGAGGCCAGTAAGTAATAATTTCACAGTGCAATGGAGATATTTGAGGGTCGAATCTAATTAAAATCCTATCCCTTCCATGAAGCTGTTCTAGATCTTTTAAGCACACCCAGTGTTCCTACTACCATCACAAATTGCCCTTATAGACTCTGATAACCCATGTCCTTAAACTCCATGTTCTACATGGTGAATAACTAACTACTGTCCCTGGTCTTGTTATGCTTCAGGAGTCAATGTCAGCTCCCTCAAGCAAATGTTAATTTCCTGAGGACAGGAGCATAAGAGTGTGTATTTCCTGGACTACTCACTGTAGTGACAACACAGTTGGCCTGACCAGAAGGTGGACTTCAGGGGGAACCACTGTCACACGTCCTCCTGACATAACTATGCATTCCAATATCATAGCTGTTTCCATAGAGCATTGCAGTTACTTGTCCTCTTATCTAGAAAGACTTTAGAACAATGACAGGTATTTTTTTTATTTCTAAATTCCTCGTACCTAGAATAGTAGTTGGCTCATAATAGAGCCTTGATACTGAACGTTTTGTTGGCTGTCAATTTCTATCTGAAAAACAACTATGCATGAATCAACAATGATCTGACTTAGTAGCAATTGGTACATTTAACATACCAGGGTCAGAAAAGTTTTCCTTAAAGAGGCAGATAGTAAATTTTAGGCTTGCAGTAGAGATAGGGTCTATGTGGAAATTACTTAACTCTCCCCTTGCAAAACAAAGCAGCCCTGAACAACAGTAAACAAATGTGTGTGCCTATATTACTAGCACATTATCCACAAAAGCAGGCAGAGAGCTGAATCTGACCTGAGACTCATGACATGCTTGCCTTTGACATGGAATGCCAAGACTTCAAAGTGAGGTAGGAATTACAAACATTCAACAACTGCACACAACATTTCATGACAGCCATAGGACTGGTTTCTGGGCAAATCTCAAAAGTGACATACTTTGTTGCCTATACAGTATCTATATGGAATAAAATGTTAAATTTCAGTCAGAGTTTAGTAAAGACAAAGTGAACCCTGAGTGAAGAGCCCTGTCGTAGGAAGAATGGATTCACCCTTAGTCGCCAGTCTCCACAATAACATCATTCATTGAGGGATTACATACCATGGGATAAACCTTTAATATTTATCATCTTTTTCAACCCTAAAAGAACACTACAAAGTAGGCATTATTGTCTCTGTTTTATACCTAAGAAACAATTATGCAAGTTTGTAAAATGTCTTGTTTGAGAACACTAGGTATGTGTGAGGAAAGGACAATTTCACATCCAGGTTTACCCATCTATAGAAGCTGTGTGCTCTTCAGCCTCTGTGGAGTGGCAGAAGAAGCCCATTCTGGTAGGTGTGTTGTAACAATGGCCTATATCAGGGGTGGCCAACAAGTCGATCATGGCCAACCAGTCGATAGCGAGGCAAATTTTGGTCGATCGTCGATCGCTCGCAATGTCTGGGGTGGAATTCCGTGTACCATGGACTTTAAAGCAATTGTAGAAGACAAAACTTTCTAGCAATAGTTTAATGCATTCTGGGACTTTGCCAAGGTTATAAATACCTAGAATTCTGACATCCTGACACTGTGATCTCTGCCAACCCAGACAATACATTTTGACTTATGTGTTACACTTGTCACTGGACGCAATGTGTGAATGCAACAGTTACGACTCGACTCATCGAAGAACACAGTCAGTTAGCTTGAATATTTGGTAGTGTCATACGGTAGATTCTTTTCTTTTGTATTAACAGTATTATTATCAATCAATATTATTTATCCTCGGTGACCATGTTGAGTTTCAATTCTTCTTCTGTTTAAAATGTAAGTACCTTTTCTTTGTTGTAAATTAAATTGCTTTTCTTACCTATCTATTTACTTGATAAGTGAGCATTCTCGGCAACAGATCTCTAAACTGCGGTCATTACACTGAGAGAAAAATAAGAGACAGTATTACAAATATATTAGGAATGACAATAATTCTATTTAAATTAAGAAGTCAGTATTGTAAACCATAATAAATATATTGTAACTTTAACATACTTCTTGTCAATTTGAATATATCTATATTAGATGTTAATATACTTGTATTGTTGTCCCCGATCATAATATGCAGTATTGTTATTATTTCTCTCAATGTAACGGAGATAATTGCCGCAGTTCATGAGTTTTTGAATTTTCTAGAAAAATATTTTATTCAATATTTATTCTTTAAATTGTCATATTTCTTTGCATTCTAGTATACCCATGAACATGAGTAGTAAACCGAAAAAATCAAAAACTTATCACTTCAATGAAGAATGGGAACTCGATTACTTTTCTACAATGGTGAATGATAAATGTTGTTGTTTAATATGCCTTACCTCAGTAGCCATTGCTAAAAAGGGTAATCTGGAGAGACAATTTTTAGCTTTACAGAACAAGTACCAAACAGATTATCCACCAAATTCTGAACTGAGAAAACATAAAGTTAGGGATCTTAAAACTCAATTAACAAATCAACAAAGTGTTTTTAAAAAGCCAAGGTTGAAGTCACAAGCAGTAACTACTGCATCATTCAAAGTAAGCTATCTCTTAGCAAAACAATGTAAGCCATTTTCTGATGGTGAATTTCTAAAGAAAATTTTTTTGGAAATGTCAGATTCACTTTTTAATGATTTTAAGAACAAGAGTGAAATTGTTGCTCCAATTCAAGATCTACAATTGTCTCGAAACACAGTGATATGATGAATTGAAAGGATGAGTGGGAATGTAAAAGAGCAGTTATATAATAATATTAATAGATGTTCTTGTTTTTCCCTTCAGTGTGATGAATCGACTGATATAAGTGATACAGCACAATTACTTGTTTTTGTTCATATGGTTTTTAAGGATTTTACATCTAAAGAAGAATTGTTGGGTATGATTTCTTTGAAGGAAAGGCCTAGAGATGTAGACATGTTCAAAGCCTTTAAAAACTTGCTCAATGATTTGAAAGTACCACTTTTTAAATTAGTCTCAATAACAACGGATGGTGCAGCTGCAATGATAGGTTGCATAAATGGATTTATAGCCCTATGTCGAAATGAAGATGGATTCCCAGCCTTTTAGAGCTATCACTGCATAATTCACCAGCAAGTGTTAGCTAGCAAGAGACTAAACACAAAAGAGGTAATGGACATAGCATTTAAAATTATTAATTCAATTCGAAGAAGTTGCCTCAAACGGCGTCTCTTCCAACTGCAACTCGATGAAGGCCAACCTGAATTATTACTACATACCGATGTCAGATGGCTAAGCAGAGGTAAATTTCTGCAGCAATTTCGTGATTTATTGCCTGAAATTATAGATTTTCTTCGTGAACAAGATGGAAACTGTGAAATTTAAAGATGAAACTTGGCTTAGTGACTTAGCATTTCTTACCGATTTTACTTCAATATTAAGTCATTTAAATTTAGAATTACAAGGTAAAAATAAAACAGTAATTGATATGATCAGCTGCATAGACGCATATAAAACAAAATTTATTTTGTTAATAGAAGATCTGCAACAAAATAATTTGAATCATTTTCCAAATATGGTGGATAACCTACAAAAACATAAAAATATTAATTATAAGATTGACAAATACGTCGCGGAAATTGAAAAAGTAATTGAAGATTTTGAGGTAAGATTCCAGGATTTTGAAAAAATTAAAGAAATTGTGGAATTTATATCTTTTCCTTTTAAAAAAGATTTAAGTGTGAAACGCATTAGCCAAAAACTTTCAGACATATTTCATATGGATCAAAAGGCATTAGAAAATGAAATTATAATTTTACAAACTGACTTAATCTTACAAGC
>PVKE010039898.1:0-14822 GCA_004027555.1 Craseonycteris thonglongyai
CCTGTCCCCAAACTGCTCCTTCTCCCTCCCTCTCCCGCTCCCCCCTTTTTCCTCTAACCTTTGTGTGTTGTTCTGCGTTGTGTGGTTCTCTCAGTTGAGGGTGATTCTCAGGGTTTCCCCTGTGGGTTCCTTTTTGTTTGTAAGTCCCTTCCCAGGTAGATGTCTGGGTTCTCCTCTCATGCCGCCATCTTGCTCTCTCTCTATTTTTATTGTTTTATATATATATATATATTTTTTTTTTTTTTTTTTTTGGACAGAGAGAGAGACAGAGAGGAGGAGGAGGGCCCAGAGCAGTCTCCATAGCTGTACATCATTAGTTTTCGATATAGTTTCATTCCACAGGAGGGCACAGGGCTGCTAAGGCAGGAACCAGCCAGGAGCCTCCCGAATGGGAGGCATGCCTCCTCAAGATAGGGGCCAAACCAGGAGGTGAGAAATGGACTGGGGGGCTCCCGCATGGGAAGCACACCCAGTTCAGTATTGGGTCCGCACAGGCTGGGGCCAGGATTCAATCCTCGGACCTCAGGGCTGCAAGGCAAGTGCACAACCTGCTGAGCCATCCAGGTATTCCCATCTTTTTTCTATATCTTTTCAACTAATTCTGTACATGACTTTCTCTTTGGTTCCTTAGAAAGAAGTAGAATTACAGATCAAAGGGTATGAATATTTTTAAGGCTCTTAATACATACTGCCAACGTTTCCTTGGAAAATATTGTAACAATTTATAATCCAATAGCTGTGCATGAGAGTGCCCTAGAAATATAAATTTTCTGATGAACATTTATAACTTAATTCAGGGTAATAGAGCTTACACCTTTACTTCAATGAAGATATCCAAGCAGCTAAACATTTCATCCTGTTAAGGAAACTTATTTCTAATACATTGGAATTAATACATTTTTAATACTTTGCCAGTGAAGACTTATAAAAGCAAGCACATATAAACCAACAGTGGACATACCCGCTGGACATGAATGCCTTGCAAAGCTGCTATTCTACAGGGGGTTGACTGGTTGCCACTACTGCCAAGTCCAAGCTGCCCATTTCCATTGTAACCCCAGACATAGACCTGAGAGAAAATGAGAGACTCAATGCCCACAAAAGATAAAAAGCAGTCAAGTTCTGTGTTGTGAGAAACATGCCATGTTGGGATGACACTGATAAGGCAAAGAGGATGTTTTTAAACAACATGAGAAATAAACTTCTTACCTCCCCAGTATCCACCACTGCCACAGAGCACATCTGCCCACATGCTATGTTCACTACTACTTTATTCTGTAAGCAGCCAGTGACTCTTCGAGGAATTGGCTGATTAGCTGTTGATCCAGACCCTACCTGTCCAGAGTTATTATAACCCCAGGCAAATACCTATTTGAAAAAAAAAGAGATCAATCAATAAAACACACTAATTGACAGTATCTCAATGGGACCCTAGCATGTACTTATGGCACCTCCCCTTTGCTCTCAAAGTGGCTGATATCCATAAATTTTCACAACACAGGCAGAGAATTTCTTGTAACATTCATTCTTACAAAAGTATCATTTAAAAATTAGGTTATTAGTATTATCTAAACAAAAAGCAGTAATTATTATCAAGTATAACATAATACTTATAAGAATATCTACTTTGCCTCAGCCATATTTTCCAGCTTTTGGGGACTTTTCTTTTTGCAAATAACCCCCTTGAGTATAGCAATATAGAAGAAACAATATATCCTTTTAAATTTTGCAGTAACTGAAATCTTTACTACATACAGGTAAACTTCATAATATAAAAATCATGACTATGAATTGCTAACAAGAATGAGACTGAATTTGAGGGAGGTGGTTATTTTAATCAAATGATCATAGATCTAGGACTGCTATAGGAATCTATATAATCTCACTGAAAAAAAAAATCAATAAGATTTATGCTGAGTATTCTCACCTCTCCATCCGATGTTAGCACCAAAGAATGGTAAGACCCTCAGGCAACTTCAATCACTTGTTTATTTGACAAATTAGTAGAGATAGGACAGGGCACTAAACCAGAATTAGTTGTCCCATTGCCTAGCTGGCTATAAGCATTATGACCCCAGGTAAAGACTTCACCTTCTGAAAATAAAAAGAAACATAATCAGACTTCAAATTATCTACTTCATTATATGAAAATATATATTGCACACTTCACAAATGAAATCTAAAAATTAAAGTGCAAAAGTTAATCAACTTCCCTATTCCACCAAACTGATTCTATAAAAAAAAAAATACTTTTGGAAAGTATAAACTACATTCTACTTTAAAGTAACAAGATGAAATCTAAATAAATGCAATTATAACAGCTGGAAGATAGGTTTTTAATAAATAGCAGGAAAAAGCTGCTAAGAGTAGTAGAATAGCATATTAGATTTAAAGTCAAAAGATATAAGGCGATTTAACTTCTCTGGGCCTTAATTTCCTTCTCTATAAAATGATCACCAAGTTACTTTTTTTATCTTTGTTATTATCTCACTTATTGTGCAGTATAGTACATATTCATAAAAGTTCATAAAATATATAGGCACAGTTTTATAAATAGTTATAAAGCACACACACTCATGTGCTATCAATCAGGTCAAGAAATATAACCTTCATTCACCCCCAAAACATCGCACACATGTAAATCCTGAATTACATAATTTAGTTCGTCCAGTTTTTGATATTTAAATAAATGGAATAAGAGATTACAAACTCATTTCATCTGTATTTGCTACCATATTGTCTCTTTGTGCTACATTCCAGATTTCTTCAGATTTATCTTCCAATTTATTAATTTTCTCTTTTGCTGTGTCCAAACTGCTGTAAAACTTGTCCATTGGATTTTTCATTTTAATAATTATATTATATATTTGGTTCTTTTTCAAACCTTATATGATCTCTGCAGGTATCTTCAAAGCTCATTTTTTCATTGCTTCAAACATGATAAATGCAGCTATCTTATAATTCATGTCTGATAATTTTAATATCTGATACTTAGCCAGCTTTTGCTCTTTTTTGCTGGTTCTCATTCTTTTTTGCCTGTTTCCTATCTTTGACTATGTGCTTCTAATTGCCATTGGAAAATTATTTTTCAATGGCATCTTACTCCCTCAGGCCCAGAATGAAGGTGCCTTCCTAAAGAATGAATATGCATTAACTTCTTAAAGGTACTTAAAGGTACCTCTTTAATAAACTCAGTGCTTGAGATTTCTTGAACCACCCAGTCTGATGTAAATTGGAATATAAATCCATTGTCACAACCTCTCAGAGAGAGGTTTTCTTTCTCTTTTCATCCTGATTTTTTCAGAGCCAGGGAATTCTTCAGTTCAGTCCTATAGAGATGGAATTGGCTCATCCTGGCCCTGAGAGTATAGACCTTTGTGATTCCAGCCTTAATGTGCAAGGTCTTTGACTTATGACCCCCTTACCTCAAAACTACATTAGATCAGTGGCTCCCAAACTTTTTGGCACCAGGGACCGGTTTCATGGAAGACAATTTTTCCACTGACCAGGAGAAGGTGTGTGATAGTTTGGGGATAATTCAAGTGTATTACATTTATTGTGCACTTTATTTCTATAATTATTACATTGTAATATATATTGAAATAATTATACAATTCACCATAATGTAGAATCAGTGGGAGCCCTGGCTTGTTTTCTGTAACTATACAGTCCCATCTGAGACAAGTTCATAGTACAAGAAAGAGGCACAGATAGAAGTGGTAAATAAAATAATGGGCAGGCCGTGCAAGGACTAAAATAAGTGTCAGATTCTGACTCATAGCCTGTCACCAGATACAGCTGTACAACTGAAGCACACCAACTCACATGCCACTATAAAACCTGCCACCAGTTGCAGCTTAATTGTCACTTGCCATTCAATGAAAGGGTTTTGATATGAGTCTGCAAGCAATTGATTATGGTCTTTCAGTTCATAGATCAGAAATCTCAAATTCAGAAAGTTCAGAGTGAGTTAAGCATTCTAATTCAAAATAATTAATTAACTAATAAAGTATAAACAAAATAGGCTTACTGGGCATATAGCATTGACATTCTTACATCTAACGTTCCAATAATTGCTTGATTCCATCTGCTACGTTACCTTATTCTGATATCCAGATATGTTCATATTTCATGTTGTCTAAAGCATAGTCAAGTTCACAGGACAGAGCCCAAAACTCTTGCCCAACCAAAAAGTATGAGGGTAGTCAAGAAACTTGTGGACTAAAGAAGGATAAAAAAAAACAAATGAACAACTATTTTTCCCTTTCAATATATGAGGTCTGACAATTAAGTACATGAACTCTCCACCATGAACTTACATTGGCAGCACTGTACAAACAACTTGGTAAATTTTCATAACCTTGGCATATCAGTGTCAACATGTGGCGATGTCTTGCTCAGTGGCATTCATTATTGTCCCCAATTATATTTGTGTGCCATCACAAGAATAACTGAGCTTGAATTTGCCAAGACCTTTTGGAGAGGCAAGATGATATATTGGGCCATGTTACTGCTGATAATAAAACATGGGTGTACCAATATGACCCTGAAACAAAGTGTCAAAGTACAAAATGCAAGTGAGCTGGTTCTCCACCACCAAATAAGTTCCATCAGTCCAAATCAAGAGTCAAAACGATGTTGCTAACAGTTTTGGATATCAGAGGGATTGTTCATTATGAATTTGTACAAACTGGATGAACAATCAACCAAGCTGACCATTTGGAAGTGCTGAAAAGGCTGTGTTAAAAAGTCAGATGAAAACAACCTGAACTTTTCACCAACTCATGGATCTTGCATCCCAACAATGCACCAGCTCACATGGCCCTGCCCGTGAGGGAGTTTTTAGACAACAAATGAAGAACTGTATTGGAACATCCTCCCTACTCACCCAATCTGGTTCCCAAGGACATTATTCTTTACCTGAAGTTAAAGAAAATATTGAAAGGAAGACATTTTGATGACATCCAAGACCACAAGCGTAATACAATGACAGCTCTGATGGCCATTCCAGAAAAAAGAGTTACAGAATTGCTTTGAAGGGTGGATTGATTAGTCACTGGCATCAATACCTAGCTTCCCAAAGGGATTACTTTGGAGATGACTGTAGTGATATTCAACAATGAGGTATGGAGTACGTTTTCTAGGATGAGTTTGCAAACTTAATTGTCAGACCTCATATGTTTTCAGTTTAAGAGGAGGTTCTAGTCTTGTTTCTCAATGAACAAAGCAATGTCTAAAATTCTTAGGTTACCTGTTGTTGCAAGGACAATATGTGGACCACTTCCATAACTGAGACAGGCTATTCTTTTGCCACTAAAAGAATCCAGTTTCCGAGGTTCAATGGTACTCTGGACATCACCTAATCCCAAGCAGCCACAGCAGTTTGTGCCAAGCACAAAAATCTATGGGGAAAACCACAGTTAGTTCAAGCAGTTCTACTTCTGACAAACCTGTAATTACATTCAAATGAGTACAGTCCTCCTAAAACAAAACTGCTCCATTATTTAATAATAAAGAAGAATTTACTCTATGGTTTTTTGTTTTGTTTGTTTTTTACCTTAATTCCTTAGTTCCCCCAAATCTTCAGTTTAGCAAATCCATTACTGAAAATAGGACTGGCTGATTTTTTCTTCAAAATTACCTCATCATTTACTGTAGTATATAAAACTTCACTGCCAGTACTGCCAAAGACACAAGCCTGATGAATCAACCGCAGTTCTTCCTCAGTACAAAGGGAGAAAATTGGCCACTTTCCCACATCTAACATCTTCAAAGATGACAGAGTAACCTGTACCAGCTAAAAAGGAAAAGATAGATATTGAGACTATTAATTAACAAATTAAATTTTCTTTGCTCCTTTCACTTCTGTAGAAGAGCTAGCACTGGTTTCATGAGGAGCAAGCTCGATGCGTTTTTGAAAGGCTTCTCACAGCTGTGGAAACTGCCTTTACAAGTTAACTGCTCAATACTATTCTCACTGCAACCAAGAGCCAGAGGCCCTGGATAGAATTAGATCTCACTTATTAATTTTCCTCAAGGACACATGAATCATTCAAGGCTGAACTTTGGAGAGCTGAATGTCTAGCAAGCACTTTTAAGTGTTGGCTATGTCTTAAATGTATCTCTAGAAACCAGGCTAGTTAAAAGGGCAGGAAAAAAAAACAACAACAAGAGAGGACTAGTATTTCATCTGCTGCTTAAGTTTTAACAAATCAAGTCCTTGGAAAAGAACAATGCTGAAGGTGACACCAAAGAAATGGTACAGACATTTCAGGTGATGGATCATTTCTGACCTTCATTTTAAGCAGTTGGTGGATTTCTTCATCCCCTACTCAGGTTTGGGGTTTGGTAGAAAAAAACGTCCAGAAAGTATGTGCATTAGTTTGCTAGGGCTACTGTAACAAAGTACCACAAACTGAGTAGCTAAACAACAGAAATTTGTTTTCTCACAGCTCTGAAAGGTAAAGTTCAAAATCCAGGTATCAGCTAATTTTGTTCCTTCTGAGCACTGTTCCTTGGCTTGTAGATGGCCATCTTTTCCCTGTGTCTTCACATCATCCTCCCCTCTATGTATATCTGTTTCTGTGTTCAAATTTCCTGTTTACAAGGGCACTAGTCATACTGGAATTAGGGCCCACATTAACTAAACTAATTACATCTACAACTACCCCATATTCAAATGAGGTCACCTTCTGAAGTACTAGGGAATCTTAGTCCGTTTGGGCTGCTATAACAAAATACTATAGTTTGGGTGGCTTATAAACAACATAAATTTATTTCTTACAGTTTTGGAGGCTGGAAAGACTAAGATCAAGGCACCAGCATAGTCATGTTTCTGGTTCACTGCTGGTATCTTCTCACATGTCCTCACATGGTGGACGGGGCTAGTGATCTCTCTGGAGCCCCTTTTCTAAAAGCACTAATCTCATTCATGAGGGTTCCATCCTCATAACTTAAGCACCTCCTACTTCTTAATACCATCACCTTTGGAGGTTAGGATTTCAACATATGAAATGAGGGGACACAATTACAGTTGTGTCTCTTAAAATGATGGGGATACATTCTGGGAAATGCATTGTTAGGCAATTTTGTCATCATGTGAATATCAGAGTGTACTTATACAAACCTACATGGCATAGCCTTCTACATACCCAGGTTATATCATATAGCCTATTATATTGTTCCTGGCTATAAGCCTGTAGAGAATGTTATATACTGAATATGGTACTCAATTGTAATGCATTGAGCTACAACCTTATGATGACACTAGGCAACAGAATTTTTAAAGCTGCATTATAATCTTATGGGACCGCCATCACATATGTGGACCATCATTGACCAAAACGTCATTATGCAGCACCTGACTATAAACTCATAACAGCACACATTTAGATCATGAGAATCTGCACTCCCATAAAAGCATTCAATGTGAACATTCTAAAGAAAGCTTTTATTGATTTGCTATACTGGAAACATTTTTACTTATGTACTTTTTAACTTTCAATAATTTTGAAAATACAGTAAGATGCATACACAGCCTATCAGATGGTATGTTTGGCCATTTCCCCCCAATATTTATCATCCTCTTCCTGGATTAAAAGGAGCAGGGATTTTCTAAGACCTTTCACATCTCCTATTAAGTTAACCTGACCAGGAATAAGTTCTAGTAAAGAGCTGATCATATTAGCTACTTATCTTCTACAGACCTGAAAGAATATTTGTCCCTTCCACCTTAGAAGTGAGGTAAGGGGACACACACACACACACACACACACACACACACACACCTCCTCATGATTATAGAGGCTCAAAAGTCCCACAATCTTGCAGTTGCAAGTGGGAGACCCAGCAAAGCTGAATGCATAATCTAATCTGAATCCAAAGGAAGCAATGATGTAAATTCTAGTCCAAAGGCAGAAGGAAATGAGATAAGAGGTCTCAGAACAATCAGTGAGGTAGAAAAGAAAGGATTAATTTCTCCTCCCACCTTTTATTCTATTCAGGCCCTCAACAGATTGAATGATGCCCACCCACATGGGAAAGGGCAAACCTATTTCTGTGTCCACCAATTCAAATGCTAAATTTTCATCTAGAAACACCTTCACAGACAGAAACACCCAGAAACAATCTGGGTACCAGTGGGTTACTCAAGAAGACAAAATTAACTATTATACCATGTGAATACAGTGAAGAAAGCTATGTGATGATGGAGGCAGAAATTGGAGTGATGCAGCTACACCAGGAATACCAAAGGTTGCCAGAGCCACCAGAAAATGGGAAGAGCCAGAAAGGAATCTTCTCTAGACCTTCAGAGAGCATGACCCTGTTAACTTGGTTTCAGACTTCCAGCCTCCAGAACTGCGAGAGAATAAATTTTTATTATTTTAAGCCCCCAATTTTGTGGTACTTGGTTAGGGAAGCCCTAGAAAACTAATACAGAGGTGAAGCCACTTGTCATGGCTAATAGCATCACCCGGAGTTAGTGGCAGAGCTTGAACCATAGTGAGCTCCCCTGATGCCAAATTCAACCACTCTACTTCATTACACTATGCCACCCATTCTTCTATTATCTTTTGGGCAGCACCTAAGGCCACTATAGAGCTAAGGACAGAATCTCATTATATTAGCTTTTACTCTAAGCTTCTACCTAAAATTACCCACCTCTTTATATCATCAAGGAGCTTTATCTTCCATAGGGTCTTCATTTTAATTTTTTTCTTATTTAAGCCTAGAAATCTCAAACAGAAAAGAATTTGTGATGTGGCATCAAAAATGTAATGTGGGATGTGCTAATATGCTAGTTAAAAGAGTTCTTACATATTATTTCTAATCCTCTCAATTGCAGAATATAGATATGAGCATTTTACATAAGGCAACCGAGAAACAGAGAAACTAATTGGTACTCCATGACCATTAGTTTCTAAGTGAGTGGGCCCAGATTTCTTTCCACATATCATCTGCTGCTGAGTATGAAGGTTATATAAAAAGTCATACTACTGGTAGACCTAGTGTTTGCTGGCATTTGCAGGGCTTTAGCAGTTGCTCACATAGAGTCCTTAATGAACAGAGCAGTGAAACACAATGAATAGGACAGACAGCAATACACAATGAGAGAATAAGCAACAATACGATGACTGATTGCTACCTCATTTTTTCCTTTCAAGCAGATTTTTCAATTTCAACCCTGTTACAAAGTCAAGTGGTTTCTTAGAGGCCTAGAATCAGGTTGCATAATAAATTCAACCAGCTCCTAAATGTTTGCCTGCAAATCATTAGTTCTGAACTTTCTTCTTGGCCCACCTACACAAAACCAACAGTACCCAGCATGTAAGTCTGCTAACCACTGGAATTCAAATGTAGTGTTTGTAATGTCACCAGCAATTGTACATCTGTTAAAGGATGCTACTGATTTAGATAACATTGGGTCTGACAGTATCAATGAAAATTTATTGAGTGTCTTATATTAAATATATAAAAATGAGACGTAATTGCTCCCTTCAAGGGGGTCACAATTTAATAGAAAAAAAAAAATAATTACAGTATAACCTAAGTACAAGAGAAGTGTAAATACATTGCTTTTAAAACTTGTCAGAAGGCTGGCAACTGAAGGTGAGTCATCCAAAATTTATTTTTCTAAATCTGTGGGGAACTATTTCATAGAAAATTGATGACTTACTTTATGAAATACATAAGCTTACACTTTTTGAAGTAAATATTTAACACCAGTCTTAAGGAATTGAAGCATCTTTGTTCACAGAAGAAAATACATTCTTTGAAGAAAATACATTCTTCTGGGATGCTGGGATAGCTCAGCAGTTAAGCGCTTGCCTCAAAATCACGAGGTCTGGAGTTCAATTCCCAACCCCAACCTGTGCAAACCCCATATGCTGAACTGTGGCAGGCATAACTGGTAACCACTGCAATGGCTCAGCCGTGAAGGTTCTTGCCTCCCATGAGAGAGGCCCCGGGTTCAGATCCCTCCCTGCATGGCTAGCCCCACATCCACCTGTGTGCAATGAAACCATGTCACAGCTAATGATGCACAACTATGAAAACTGTTCTGGGCCCTCCCCTCTTCTCTCTCTTTCTTTCTTTCTCTCTCTATCTCACCTCTCAAACAAAATAAATCTTAAAAAATAAAACATTCTTCTGTCCAGTATAATCATGAGTGAACATATAACCACGAGTGCCAAAAAAGTATATGCATTTTAAGAAAGAAAAAAATTGTATTAGTGTTGTTATACTAAATTTATACCAATAACAAAAGATGAATACATGCCACATTTGACTTCACAAATACAAGAGGCAGTCAAAAGGGTTACCATCAGAGTCCAGACCCTTCTGATTATGTCAAACTACTGCTTGAGCAACATTGACCAAAGTGTCTACTTATATTGCTGCACATGCTGTTTCAATTTACCATGTGTCTCAAACTTATCATGACTGCGTGTAATTGTTAGATGTGTTGGAAGTTCTATTGCATACTCATGCCTCCACAATGTTCTTGAATTTCAAATACCACTTCAAAATGGTCTTGTGTTCCTCAAATGACAACAGTGCTTCTGCCATTTCCTTTAACTGTCTTGCCTGTTGCATGGTGACGCTAGCACTCATTGAATTAATGCCATCTTTTTACTGAACATCATACTACATATTGCTACTGTAATTCAATTTAAATTTTGAAAGTAATACATAGATAACATCTCTTTAAAATGTGTACATATTTTTTGGCACCCCTGGTATATGTATTACACACACACACACACACACACACACACACTATATATATATATATATATATATATATATACATATAGTGGGTTAAGCGCTCACTTTGAAGCGCCGGGGACCGGGGATCAAATCCCAGCCCCGGCCCGTGCAGAACCATATGCTGAACTGGGGAGCTCCCCCAGTTCAGTTCTCTCTCTGTCTCTGTATTTCTCTCTCTGTCAAAAATAAAAATAAATAAAAATATATTTTAAAAAAAGAACAAATCCCCTACACCTTTAAAAAAAAAAAAGTATATATAGTGTAAGGATTAACACACCGCAGCCTGTAGGAGCTTCAATCACACTGCAACCACCTTGCATGAGAGCAGTCGTCTCTGTAGAAGGCACCCAATTACTTCTGTGTCCAACTATTAAGTAAGGAACTGGCTGAACAAGAGCCAAGAGCAGGCAACAGAAAAATCTATATAGGAAAAAAGGCACTACCAGGGAATGAGATGTTGGCAATATACACCATCAATATCATGTCCCTAGAATTCACAGTCCTACTTTGGCCCAGGTAACCCTCTTTCTTACACATAACAATATCATAGTTCAGAATTAATCCCAGGCCAGCTCTCCTTTCCTACTTTGCTCACATCTAGTATACCTCCCCTATCTCTCGCTGGCATCTATTTGGGAAATGCAAAGTAGCAAAATTTTAATAATGCCTCAAAGAAAACATAATTAAGGAAATACAGCTCTGTAAAGTTAAATGCCAAATTCATTTTAGTATTCCTTTGAGGGTGTACAACCTGTGTAACTCCATGGATACAAGAACCAAGTGGATTATGATACTTCACTTTAATACAGGCAATTATTACGTTATCATATTTCCGTTTAAAATATAACATATGGAAACAGAATTAAAATTGCATATTGGATATGCCTAGCAAAAAAAATTTCTTTAAGAAAGCTAGCCAATGCAGAAAACTGCCTGGGAAGGGACTTGTGAACAGTATGGAATCCACGGGGGAAACCCTGAGAAGCAACCTCTACTAAGAGAACCACACAACGCAGAACAACACCCAAAGGTTAGAGGAAAAAGGGGAGAGCAGGAGAGGGAAGCGGAAGCAGCGGTTCGGGGACAGAGACTCGGAGCGCAGCCCGGGGCTGGCAAAAACAAAGGGGGATTGGGGGACTACGGTCAAAGTGGAGCTGGATCGAGGACGGGCTGGAAGCCGAGACCTAGGGAGCGTGGAAGCCCCACAAGACTGTGGACAGTTTAACATCCAAACTCAAGGGACAGCACGCAGTGCCCTAATCAGATCATGAAGCCTAAAGTGGAACAGGGACTGTGGAGCAGGGCAGCTGCACTTCCCAATGGGTGGGGTCAGAGCAGGGATTCAGCCCACAACAGATCAGCACCCCTGATTTATGAAGGAGATTGACTGTGAGGGAGCGCCTTCTGAAGACAGGGCTCTTGGAGTGAGGCTGAAGCTTGAATGGACATAGCTGCATTAGACGTGCTTAGAGTGAATCTGGCGGTCTCAACAGAGCCGGGAGCATAGAGCAGCTGCCAGCCGAGCTGCAGCCTATGCACACAGGCCTTTTGGCGCCCCGCGCACTGGGCCACCCAAGCGGGCTTTCGGTGTCCCGCCCACCAGACCACCACGGCACTGCTGCCGGCTCCCGGCTCCCATGCGCACAACCGGGCGTTCGGCGCCCCGCCCACCGGGCCGCCGCAACAAGGCAGTGCTTGCAAGCATACAAGTGGGCATTCAGCACCCCGCCCACAAGGCAACCGCGGCACTGCTGCCCGAGCGCAACTGGGCTGCCAACCGGACCGCCGCAGCTCCAATGCCCGCGTGCATGAGTGTGGTCAACCCAACCTCTGCCAAGCCCCAGCCCATACAAGCGCTGCCCTGCGAGCGCAGCTTGCAGACACGATTGAAGGAGGGGCAGCCAGGCGGAGAGAAATACTGGAGCACCTGCGCCCTGCTAACTGAACCAACAGCCCCCCCGCCCCCCGGCTGAATGAGGAATCTGCTATTGTGTCTCAGGCCTGCCCTAGCTCCTACTCACACACCCCCACCCTCGGCAACACCTTCACTATCTAACAGCTAAGAGAGCAACCTGAAGTACCCCAGGATACAGAAGCTTTCTGCTTCCCCCAACCATCTCCCAAAATCTCCTTCTCCCACAACGGAGCCCAAAATAAAAAATAAAGAGAAGCCCATCTGATAGGCAAACCCCCAGAGGGAAAACATACTCATGCGTAAAGCAAAAAGAACAACATCAAACACAATGCACACCTCAGAATCCAAAGCCCCTCCAGAAGATCAGGAGCATTCTTTAATAAAAAAGCTTGCACACTTGGAATCAAATCTAAGTGAAACAGAATTAAGGGTTGCAATACTCAAGACACTCAGAGAACTCACTCAATGCTGGCAAAGTACCCAGACACAGTTAAATGACCTCAACAAGAAATTTTCTGAGCAAAATGAGTACTTTACCAATAAAATTGAGAAGCTAGAGCAGAACCAAAAGGAACTCCTTGAAATGAAAGGCATCATGGGAGAGCTGAAAAAAGAACTGACCAGCAAAGGAAACAGGGCTGACTAGCTAGAGCAGGAGTCTCCAAACTATGGCCCGCGGGCCAAGGCCCTCTCATCTGGCCCATGGAGACCTTTTTATCTGAATAAAATAATATTAAATAAACAATTAAAAACAACATCTATGTTTTGATTCTTTTTTATTTGGACCTCGAGTGTGTAGTCGGGCCCCAAACGGCTGTTTGATAGTTAATATGGCCCGCGGGCTGAAAAGTTTGGAGAACCCTGATGCTAAAGGAAAGGATGAGTGAAATCGAAGATAGAAATATGACAATGTCACAGAGGGAAGAAGAAAGAACAATGAGAATCAAGAGAAATGAAAGAGCCCTATAAGAACTCTCTGACTCCATCAGAAAGAATAATATTAGAATAATAGGGGTACCAGAAGAAAGTGAGATGAAATCTTCTCAGAGCCTACTAAAACAAATAGTGGATGAGAATTTTCCTAACCTGTGGAAAAAATTACAGCCCCAAATCCAAGAGGAAAACAGAAGCCCTAACTACCGGTACCTAGACCTTAGCAGATCTTCTCCAAGGCACATTGTTCTGAAGATGACAAAAACTAATGACAAAGAAAGAATCCACAAGGCTGCCAGGGAAAAACAAAATATAACTTTCAAAGGAAAAACTATCAGGCTGTCACCAGACTTCTCAGCAGAAACTCTGCAAGCCAAGAGGGAGTGGACCCCAATCTTCAAAATATTAAGAGAGAGAAAGTTCCAGCCAAGAATTAACTATCCAGCAAAATTAACTTTTAGATATGAAAAAGGAATTAAGGCCTTTTCAGATATACAGAAGCTGAGGAAAATCTCCAGCTCAAAACCGGCACTCCAAGAAATACTGAAGGAGGCCATTCGACCTGAATCAAGAAATCAAAATAAATGGAGAAAAGTTGGGACAACAAAAAAATTAAAAGGAAAAAAGAAATGGATACAGGATATCCTCACATATCAATCATCACCCTCAATGTAAATGGACTGAACTCACCAATAAAGAGGCAAAGGGTAGCAGACTGGATTAAAAAACAAAATCCAACCATATGCTGCCTACAAGAGACACACCCCAGCCACAGGGACAAACATAGACTCAGGGTAAAAGGATAGAAAACAATACTCCAGTCAAATGGCAGTCGGAGAAAAGCTGGAGTGGCCATACTGATTTCTGATGAAAAAGACATCAGGATAAAAAGAATAATAAGACATAAAGATGGACATTACATCTTGATAAAAGGGACAATACACCAATAAAACAGGACACTCATCAATATATATGCTCCGAATCAGGAAGCACCAAAATTTATAAAGCAACTACTAACAGATCTAAAAGGAGAATTTGACAAAAATACAATTATAGTAGGGGATCTAAACAACCCCCTGACAACACTGGACAGATCATCCAAGCAGAAACTAAATAAGGAGATTGCAGCTTTAAATGATACATTGCAGGAAATGGACATAATTGACATTTACAGGTCATTCCATCCTACAACAAAGGGCTATAC
>PVKE010039899.1:0-14823 GCA_004027555.1 Craseonycteris thonglongyai
CTTAGCCCACTGAGCCATCCTGGCTTCCCCCATATTTTCTGGGTTTTTTGTTGTTGTTGTTGTTGTTGTTTTAAGATTTATTTTTATTGTTTTTTGGCAGAAAGACAGACAGAGAGAGACAGATAGAAGGGGGAAGGCCTAGAGCAGTCTCCATAGTTGACAGCATTAGTTTTCCATATAGTTTCACTCCACAGGTGGGCATGGGGCTGCGCAGGGCAGGAAGCGGGCCTGATGCTTCCTGCATGGACCCCAGCAAGAACTGAACTGGGGGCACACCCCAGTTCAGCATATGGGTCTGCATGGGCCAGAGCCGGGATTCGATCCTTGGTCTCCAGGGCTGCAAAGCGAGCGCTTAACCAGCTGAGCCATCCCAGCTTCCCATATTTTCTGTTTTTAAAGTAACTTTCTCCTATGAAAAATTTTTCAGTCTGATGCCCTAGCTCAGTGATACATTCCTCAGGTGAATCCATTCTATTAATTACCATCTATTGTGTTGGTTACTTCAATTATTATATTTTCGTATTTAACATTTCCACTTGATTCTTTTTATGGTTTCTTATTTTTATTATGTATTCCCAATAACACCTCTTATTTTCAAATATAAAAAGTAAAATAAATACTTAAAAAAATATATGTAAATTCCTGATCTGTCAGTTGTAAAACCTCTGGTTGCATGGAACTACATCTCAGTTTGTTGTTTTTCTTTGGAAATAGTAGTGTTTCTATTTTTGCCCATGAGCCTCCATTCCTCTGGGTTGATGGACTAGTCTATCCAGCAGTGCTGATAGTGGAAGGGCTGAAGGCCAGAACTCAAACTGTGGTGACACCAGTGTGTTTAAAGTGGGGGTTGAGGTTGGCAGATGAACCTCAAATGGAAGGTTCCAGGCATCAGAAAACTGGAGGTAGTCACTCCTCACCTCATCTAACAGCTCTCACATGTGTTCTGTACTTGGGGAACAATTAACATCTAGAAGAAGAGATTGTAATCCACCAGCCCTTGGGGTTTAGAAGGAGATGGTAGGTCAGTGACCACCTGAAACCAGTCAATCTTTGTGTGTTTTCCTCACTTCCACTCAGACACAGGGCTTCTGCACTGCCTTAGATTTCAATCTGAAGGGTACATTGCTCAGGAGGTGTAAGCTCCAGCCCTTTCCGTCCCAAAGTAATGGGGGATGGGAGTAGAGGAGAGATAAAAATCCTAAGAAGCAACATCTTGTTTTATCTGCCACAGTAGCATAGATACTCTCTGACTTAGGTTAGGACATTCTAGACACACATACATGCCAGATAAAAACAAGTTCTGTCTCGCCAGGGTGTTTTCACACCTTTCTCTGTAACTTAATGTTTTTCCTCTAGTTCCTTAGAATTGATCTTGGGGGAAGAAACTAGTAGGTCAGGCTAGTTCAACATCTTCTTAGGAACTCCACTTGCGTTTTCTTCTTACAGGCCACACACATTCTTCCCATTCTGTCTTTCTTTAACACATAGGTATCTATGGGACAGTAGCACAGAGTACTGGTTGAGTGGGTGCACTAGGTCAGCTCTTCCCCTGGACTGGAAGATGGGGCAGCACGTAGAAAGAGTGAAGAAGCACTAAGCAGAAGTCCGGGTGGACTTGTGTTCTCATTCAGTCATTGGCACGCTGTGTAGCCTTACACAAGTCATAACACTTCCCTGAGCCTCAGTGTCCTCTTTAGAAAAGTACAGTTATTATAAGAATACTGACCTCCCTGGGGTGGCACAAGGCTCAAGTGAAAAACTGGACGTGAAAGGGCTTTGTAAATTATTTTATGAGGTGATTTTATTGATCATTTCGAGGCAGGGAAAGGAGTCTTGGGATAGGCAAAAATTTACTTTGCCGACCTCAAAATTTTACTAAGTGGTGGCCTTGCTAAAATAGCCTGATGCGACTGAATATTCTCTTATTATAGAAAATGACTAATCTGAGTTTGATGCCAGAGTTGTCACATTCTTCCAAGAGCGCAGACTTTTATGGGCCCCTGGAAGCTCTACTGGGGACTATTTCTGAGGATGGAAACATTGTGCCTTGTTGGCAAGGCTTGTTAAACCAAGGCCACTTGTGGTCATTGAAGAATCTGGGTCTGCCTTCGTGACAGTGGGGGCTGGATGTCAGATCCTGTCCTCTGATGTTTGCCTATCTGAATGCATAGTTTCTGCTAAACTTGGTGCCTTTTGCTTTCTTGTTTGGTGAGGGTCTTTTTCCAGTCTAGTTAGGGGAGTGGGATGTGAGAGGATGGAGCAGGTCCAAATCAAAGGCAAGTAGCAGAGGTGGACATATTTAAGAATAATGTGTTCCCTCTGGGAATTTATACAAGGACAAGGCTAATGAAACAGTGTTTTCAATTACTTAAAATGTAGTCTGTCATTGAAAAGATGATGTAATGACTTTAACATAGAACAAGCCAGAATCCTACACCATATTCAACTATTTGTATTTATCACATTCTTGCCTATTTCTTATTGTCCTCATAATGAGTGTATAATACATATTTCATTTTGTGGCCTGATTTTTTTTTATATTAAACATTGTATAATAAACATCATCCTTTTAAAGATTACAGTTTAATGACCAGGTAAAATAATTTTTGAAACTATTTTATAATTAATAAAATCATTCTTCTACTTTGGGACATTTAGATTGTCTTCAGTTATCTCAGTTTGTTTGATTGGTTTTTGCCATTGTAATGAGTACTGTCATGGACATCTTTGTGTATTCGGCATACATTGCTTTTTTTTTTTTTTGCATTGTTGTTGATTGTTACCTTTGCATAAATTCTAAAATTCCTATGACTGGGAAAATATGCCCAGGCATCTTTATAACACTTGTATACTGTTTAAAAAAAAAAAAGTGTTATATTGCCACTAGTCAATGTAACCACAACTCTTCTAAGCATTGATTACTTGCTTAAAGTTTTTTTCTACTTTTATAAAAATAGTGCTTCAAATTTGTTTTCATTTGTATGTTTCTGCTTAACAGCAAAGTCTAATGCTTTCCATGTGTTTGTTTTTGTCTAGATCATATTATTAAAAATAAGCCTCATAAATCTTCAGAATTTTGTGAAACTCCCCAAATTGACCCCCAGAATATTTCCTAAGAAATTCAAATTTCCAAATTAATCAGATATATTATAAATGCTTTGTAATCAAAGCAAAGAGAAGCATCAAGTTAATTTGTCTTTCTTTTATTGGTTGTGTGCCTTCTGCATGTAATTTAAGTCCTGTCAGGAATGTTTTAAGAGATATTAAAAATGAAACATGGATATTACTCCCAAAAAGTTTACATTCCAGAAGGGAAGCCGGAATGGCTTAGGGGGTTAAGCACTCGCCTTGTAGCCCCGGGGAACAAGGATCGAATCCCAGCCCTGGCCCTGGCCTGTGTGGACCCATATGCTGAACTGGGGTGTGCTCCTCATTTGGGATGACCCCAGCTCAGGTCTTTGGACCCTGGCCCAAGGGAGCTTGCCTCCCATGCAGGAGTCCCCCACCCTCACCCCCCACGTGGAACAAAACCATGTTGAAAACTGATGACGTACAACTATGGAGACTGTCTGGGCCCTCCCCCTTCTCTCTGTCTCTCTCAAAAACAATAAAATAAATCTTTAAAAACAAAAGAAGTTTACATTCCAGTAGAACTATGCTCATATGACCTACCACGATTCACAAACTGCTAAACGTAAGAAAAGGACAGAACAAGATCTATGGGGATTCTGAAAATAAAGATTATTTCTAATTTGAGTGAAGGAATAGGAGGAGCCCAAGAAGATTTCTTGGAGGAAATTTCAGGGAGCTACGTGAACAGGATCTGAGGTAGGGCCTATTTCAGGGCAGTGAGAGAAGTAGGTGGGAGAGAATGTTTGGCCCATTTTGCATGACAGAGCTCCTCATCTAACTGATAACTACTCTGGTAGCAAATGGAGTCAGGCAGGGAGGATCAACCCATGATCAGGAGGTCACATGGAAGAGACAGGTTTCCACATATGTATAATTTACAAAATATATATGAAGAAAATGAAAAGTGGCCAGTCTCGATTGTCTCCACAATATAAAAATTATACTGTGTTTTTTGAAAGGCCTAAAATTTACAATGGAGTTGAATGCTTTCCAATCCCTTCCATAACATGGCATGCAAAAAAAAAAAAAAAATTATACTGTTGTGCATCACTTAATGACTGAGATAAGTTTGGATAAATGCATTGTTAAGCAATTTTGTCATTGTGTGAATGCTTAGGGACCATGGTGAACAAAACAACAAAAGATTAAATCAAGCACAAGAGAAAATGATGTAATCAAGAGGTGCAGTAAACAAGAGATGTGTGAGGCTGTTGCTAGTGTAACATGGCACACTGTTATACCACACACACACAAAAAAAATACTTTTTGAAGTAGAAATACTATACTATAAAATATGATAAAGACATATAGTATAGTAAATACATAAACCAGTCACATATTTATTATCAATATCAACTATTAGGTAATATACATAATTATATTGCTATAGACAACTGGAAGCTCAGTGAGTTTGTTTGAACCAACATCATCACAAACATGTGAGTAATGTGTTGTATTAGGACATTAGGATGGCTAAAACATCACTGGATGATAGGAATTTTTCAGCTCTATTATAATCTTATGGGAACACTGTTGCATTATATATGTGCTTCATCATTGACCAAAATACCCTTATGTGGCACATAACTATACTGGGATAAGCAGACAAAGCTGATTATTACTGGAGGCAACTGGCCCAGAACTTTGGCCACCCTAATTCCAGAAAGCTGGAAGAATCCACTTCTGCGCATTCATGAAACCCATTGGGCAAACACCATGTGGCAAGTTCTGTAGGTAGATAAAGATGACTAATAAAAATAGTTATCAGATTTATTCTGCATGATAAATATTCAATGAATTGTGCTTTGAGATTAGTAAAGAAAAAGAAGGAAAAATTATGACTTTTGATTGAGCCTACCTTGACCAGGCAGGCGGTCTACTATGGGATAGAGAAATTTTCAGTATTACACAGAAAATAATATAAGAAAACCCTGGAATTGCAGTCATAGTAGTCCAATCTTAAAAGCATCCAGAGAGAAGAAATTTACCTATCGCATGTATTATGGGACTGGTTGATGAGAATAATATTTTGTATTTATCCAGTGATCTTATTTCAAGCAGGTAAACAGGTAGCAAATAGATTACTTAGGATCTCCATTTGACAAATAGAGTAATTGAGTCTACATATCTGTTCATTTATTTAAACCCTGTCTTGTTTCAGAAATTGTTTCAACTAAGCAGTGTACATTAGTCATTCAAGGGATTCAGTATTTTAGAGGTTGCTAGTTTAGAAAACAATTTAAAAGAAGGTTTTGCATAATAGGAAGAATTAAATCTGCATGAATATTAAAAAAAAAAAGTTACACAATTGGGTACTGAGCTCTTGTGGAAAAATTCCTAAAAACCTTTGGTGCACCAGCATACTTTTTATTATATTAAAAATTCTAGCAGCTGTACTTCTCTTCTAAATTAAGAAAATAAAGCAATATCATGAGCTAATGTCACATCAAAGTGGCAGGTTTCAACACTTCAGTGTCATGTGTTGCCAGAATTGAGTTTTCCAGGAGCCCTGGGACACCCTACTCCTCTTGGAGGCAGACGTTGGAGTGGTCAGTCCAGGCCAGAGTAATCAGCATTTCTTGGTTCTTCTTCCAGATTGTGGTGAGGCTCTGGATCCATGTTATCCCACCTCAGTTTCTCTGGTGAGGACCGTTGCCAGGTAACGGGGTTGTGGTCAAATGGAAATACTTGAATGCTTGTCACAGGGAAGAGGGATGTAGGTTTATTCTGCAGAACCAGGACCAATGAGATGGTCACTGCTATATAATCATATAGACAGATGGATTTGGACTTTATGTAGAATTGAACTGAAAGGAAAAGTAGGTCTCCTTAACACTGTCTCTTGCTAGGACAACCAACTTACCTGAGCCATTTACTTTAATTCTTCCAACAACCCATGAGGTAAATATTAATTTTTACAGACTATAAAACTGAGTATCAGAGAGAGTAACACCACTACTGAGTGTGCCAGAACTAGACCTGGATCAAGTTGAGACAAACTTGATCAGTTGTATGTGCAGTTGACTTTTAGTTAACCGGCACCCATAATTGTAAGTAGACTCTCTGTTAACTGGAACTCAAGCCACTGACACTCTCAAGCAACTGCCAGTGGCCTGGGTTCCAGTTAACAGAGCATGTACTGTAATTAACTCATGGAATTAACCACTAAGTTACACTCCCTTAAAGAAAATTAAGTAGGAAAAATAATCTCAAAATCAAACATTATTTAACAAGCAACAAGTTACTATGGGGTTTGTGAATGGCCAAGATGGGCCTAAAGTGCAAAGGCAAAGATTTAGGATTGGAGGTGAAAACACCTGCCAAGACAATACAATACATCCACGGCTATGTCCTGTGTGGAAGGATAGTCCTCCTATTTGGCCAGAGACACATCCCCCCAAAATAGCTGGTGGGCTGACTGACCTCTGATAGCTTTGAGACTTGTTTTAAATAAGGAAGCTATCAGTTTTCCTTTGAGAAACTTTCTAATAAATAGAACTGACCCAGACATAACTGGGTACCTTAGGAACCAGTAGGACTCTTGCTTCAGCGGATGTTCAGAGATAGGCTGGATGCGTATATGTCAAGATGGAACGAGGTAAACATGTAAAGACCCTGACTTCTCTTCCAGTCTAGACAGACTGTAACTTTCTCTGTGTAGAGAGTCAGACCTAAAATAGTAACAAAATGAAGGGAAAGAAAACATGTGTGAATGAATTAGGGAAGATCAGATCTATAATCTACTCTGGTTTCTACAAATTTCTGTACATACAGAGTCAGGATGAAGGCTGTGGCCTGCTCCAAAGTTTCCCCATGTGAAAATGAGCAATGTTAGCACAGGACCCAAGTTTTGAAAAAAGAATCCCAGGCAAAAGGAGAAAAGATCTTCCTGCTCCACCCCTGTCAAGAAAGAGAAGAGAAAATCTTTCATGACTTTGTAGAAAAGGGGACATTTATGACTTAAGGCCAATTGAAGTTCAGAGAAAGAACACGCTTTTCCCAGCATCCTCCAAGCAATGCAAAGTCAGGCTTAGCACAGGACTGCTGGTCTCCCAACTCCCAATTATGGAAGTTCTTTCCACTGAGCAGCACTGCTGTATCAGCTCCATTTTTTTTTTTTTAATTTTTTTATTTTTTATTTATTGGGATGACATTGGTTAATAAGATTACATAGGGTTCAGGCATACAATTTTATAATACATCATCTGTATATTGCATTGTGTGTTCACTACCCAAAGTCAAACCTCCTCTGTTACGATATATTTGACCCCCTTTATCCTCTTCTACTCCCTCCACAACCCTCCTTTTCCTCTGGCAACCACCATACTGCTGTCTGTATCTATGAGTTTGTATTTGTTTGCTTATTTATTCATTTTTTGCTTTCTGTTCTATATCCTACGTGTGAATGAAATCATAGAGTTCTTGACTTTTTCATCTGACTTGCTTTGCTTGAGAATGTCACCTCCACTTGGTGAGGATATTATTTTGCCCCAGGCTGTGGACTCTGTGAGGGCAAGATTTATCTCTCACACTTCTCTCCTTTATAAACTCCATCCACTCCCATACTCCCAATGGGAAGTTCTTCATCAATCTTGAGACCCCAATCCCCATGCCTAATCTGATTTCCAGTATTCTTATTTACCAAGATAAGGTACTCAGCTTGCCTAAAAATGAAAATTGTCTCAGAGATCATCTAACCGAACCCTGGAATTTCATGGGCTGAGAAAACAGGAAGTCTAAAGAGGAGTAAGCTGGTATCTTGGACACTGATCACCGTTGTATGAGTGCCCATTAGGTGGTATGCCTGGTGCTAGAGTGTGCTGAGGTCACCACAGCCTATGAAAACCCAGCCTCTGCTCCTGAGGAGACCACAAAGCAAGGAGTGGGAAGGGCCTGGTGGCCAAGCATGAGAAGCAGGAGCCGGGATTGGATTCCTGAATTCTGAAGATTTATGATACTGACTCACAAGCAGACGTTGACTCATTTCTGGGCTTCAGTCTCTCCAGTGATACAATGAGGAGGTGCATGTTTTGCCCATTTCTACCTGCATCGCTGATGTGGTGATAGCAGAATCACACTTGGGGAACTTGAAATAGGGCACCCCAGAGGAGCTGGAGGCACTGGGGTATATTTGGCACAGCCCTGCAGAATGATCTGCCCATGAGCTCAGAGAAACTGGGAGGTGGGGGCGGGGGAAACTCCATGTTCCCACTGTGTATAAGCTTGATGGTGTAGTAATCAAAACAGATTTGGTCTGGCACATGCCATATCTAAAGTACACTCCCTGAATGAGTCACCTCTTTTGGGCAAACTCCCTTCACCTGGACTGGCTCCTAAAGGGCAGGGGACCTCAATTTGAGCATTCTGGATACAGTGCCCAACTCACATCAGGCACTTAAATGTGGTATGTGTGCTGTGTGTATTTCTCTCACTGGAGCATCTTAGGCTAAGAATAGAATGGCCCAGGAATGTCCAATCGTTTAGCTTCCCTGGGCCACATTGGAAGAAGAAGAACTGTCTTGGGCCACACATAAAATACACTAACACTAACAATAGCTGATGAGCTAAACACAAACAAACAAACAAACAAAAAAACTCACAAAATAATCTCATAATGTTTTAAGAAAGTTTATGAATTTGCTTTTTTAAGAATATTTATGAATTTGTCCTGGCCATGGGTTGGACAGAGTTGAAATAGAACATGGGTGGCTTGCGCCATTTTCTCAGGTTACAGAAGTGTGCTCTCGTCCATTCTTTCACAAAGGATTTTGAGTCTGTTCTGAAGGTTAGTGAGGCTGCAGCTTCTCGCCAACAACAGGGAGGAGCGCCACCAAAGCTGGGCAGTAGGAAGACTATTTATCCAGGAGGTAGGATGTCTGATCTAAGTCCTGGGTCTGTGCTGGGAGGTGAGTCATATCTGTACATAGCACTTGAGGGTTTAAAAATCTTGCACATACATGATTTTATATAGGCTTTACAATAGCCTTCTGTATGTGGCATTACTTCACCATCACATCTCATTTTATAGAGAAGGAAAGTGAGTCTTGAGAAGTTTAAGGGGTGTCAGGGTTCCAGGTGTACATGGCAGTGCTGGACCTTGACATAAATCTTGCCAACATCAGAGCTTCTTTCCACAAATGTTCACTTTATAGCTTAGGTTCCATGTTTTCTATCTGCAAACAAGGGAATTGAAGGATTTCTACACTCCAGTCCAATTCTGACCTTCTGCAGTTCTGTTGGGTCATTCATATTTTTCTCTCTCATACGATATTCCTAGCACCCAAGTTTAAGGTTATATTGTCATGCTGTAAAACAGAGAGATATCAAGGGAAAAAGGGACACAATCACCATCCCCTTCAGCGGGTGGGGTCATAGATTAAGAAGAGAATTGGCTTGGAACCAGACCAAGGCAAGATGAAATCATGTCTCTTCCATTTATTAGCAGTGAGACTGAGCAAATCACGAAACCTCTTTGAGTTTCTACTTCTTCTCCTGTTTTCAAATGTAAGTAGTGACACTAAATTTATAGGTAGATAATCGTAAAGAATATGTGAAATAGCTATAGAAAGCTCTCTTACCTCTAGGCAGGTAGTGGTGCTTATTAAAATTTAGTTTTCTTTTCTTACTTTTGGCTGGGGATGGGGATATATAACTTGTTCTCAACAAAGAATTGTTTAATTTCATGTTATTGTGACATTTATAGGTTGTATCTCTTGGAAAGGGGCATAGGACCACTGGCACACCTATCCATTGGAGTGTGCCCAGGGGCAAAGGGGAACAAATATGTATTATTTGTTTGGAGGTGAGAGTGAGTGAACACAACCAGAAGTGCCCCTATATGTGAAATATAATTTTAGGCACCCTTCTTTACCTCAGATCATGAAAGTTATGTACCTTGTTCCATAATACCGGAGGTGCCAAAATAACATATACGCATTTTAAGAGATGTTATCTATGTATTACTTTTCGAAGTTGAATTGAATTACAGTAGCAATGTGTAGTATGACGTTGACCCAAGAGATGGCATTAATTGAATGAATGCTATCCTCATTATGAGATGGGCAGTACAGTCAAAGAAAATGGCAGAAGCACGGTTGTCATTGGACGAGCACAAGACCATTTCCAAGTGGTATTTGAAATTTGAGAATATTGTGGAAGGACGATGACAATGGAGGCATGAGTATGCAACAGAACCTCCAACATGCCTAACAAGTGCATACTTTTGTGATAAGTTTGAGGCACATGGTAAATTGGAACAGCATATGCAGTGATCCAAGTGGACACTTTGGTCAACGTTGCTCAAGCAGTAGTTCACTGTAATCAGAAGTGTCTGGATGCTGATGGTAATCACTTTGAGCACCTCTTGTAATTGCAGAAGTCAAATGTGACTTGTATTTATCTTTTGTTATTGGTATATACTGAGTATTACAATTTTAATAAAGGTTTTTCCTTTCTTAAAATGTATATACACTTTTTTGGGATCCTCTGTATATACATGCTTACTTTGATATTAAAACAGTGCTTAAAACTATACCTGGCAAGTAGAAAATACTCAATAAATATTTGTTGAACAACTGAATTACTTTGTGAGTGAAAAATAATGTTTTAAAGTGCTTGGCATCAGGTAAGGTTAATGTTTCAAAAGGATGCATCATACTTAACTGTGGTCTCCAGTATCTTGATGTATAACCCCAACCCACAGCCCTAGGAACATGAATCCCACAAATATTCTTTTTTTTTTTAATTTTTATTGTTTTCAACAGAGAGAGAGAGACAGAGAGAAGAGGGAGAGCCCAGAGTAGTCTCCATAGCTGTACATTAGTTTTCAACATTGTCTCGTTCCACAGGTGGGTACGGAGGCATGCAGGCCAGGAACTGGACTGGGGGCCTTCTGCATGGGAAGCTCACTCCAGTTCAGCATATGGGCCTACACAGGCCAGGGCCAGAATACAATCCTTGGACCCTAGGTCTGCAAGATGAGCACTCAAACCACTGAGCCATCCTGGCTTCCCCCTCTTTTTTATTCTACAGTTAAGAAATCAAGATCTATGTATGTAAAGTAATAAGTGCTGAGTTTCTCTAAACCCAGGTCACCTGAACCCCACCCCGGGCTCAGACCACTGTAACACACTTGTTTACTCTCAAACTTCAAGGTGTCAAGTCAAGCTTTTAGCTTCTCTACAACATCTGCTCCTTAGGTTCCTCTATCAGGGTACAAATAAACTCTTTGAGGCTGTACTTTACTAGTGCTGTGTTTCGTAATTTTGACAAGTCCTCTGTTTGACCATATTTGTTTTCATAGTTCTCAACATTAACTGCATAAATAGTACTGTTTGTGAAAGGCTTTGTGACTCTTTTGATGATTCCATTTGTTTCTCAAGAGTATTTAAGTAAGGAGCATTTGGGGGCTTGCAAGAAAAAAATTCAAATCTGGCCTTGTTTCTAAGAGGAAACTGAGGTCTAGAGTAAAGAAAATGTCTCAGGCGGATTTAATCCCTAGAATGACGACCTGAGCTCTCTAATTTTGTTCCTTTCAGGAACCTGTAGCATACCAGTTTGCCTGCTCGGGCACAGACTCTAAAAACTAATCTAGGAAATCTTCCAAAAGAAATCCAGTTTTGCTAACCTTGCTGCCACCTTTCCCAAGGTATTCTTTTCTCACTGTACCAAGCATTTCCTCTTTCTTCCTTTCACCACCTCTCCCCACCCTCCCCTAGAACTCTTCCTCTGCGGAACATTTCCCTGGCTGTCAGACTTGTTTCCTGTCAGTTGATTGTCCCTAAGCCCAGATACACCCCAACGCAGTATCTTAAAAACAATGCATTATGGTGATGCAACAGCCCAAGGTGTCAAAATAATTAGCTAATTATGGCAAGGGAAGGTTAGGATTTCTTCTGTCTGGTAAGACAAACACACACACAAAGAGAAAAGCTAAACAAGGAAGTCAATTACACATCCTCTTGTCTCCTCCTCCTCCTCAGCCCTGATTCCAAAGCCCCATACCTACAATGGATCCTCTCAGGGCACCGAACTAAGAATCCACCTGCCTGAAAAGGCGTGGCAAGTTTAAACACCAAGGAATAGAACGTTTTCAAGGTTTCAACACACCCCTTGTTTTTGTCTTCCTTGTTTGTTTTCACACCAGCCCCACCCTAAGCTGGTGCAATGGCCCCAGATAGTGGCTCAGTGCCATGAATGGGGCTGTGGGTGTTGAGGACAGTCTCCTCCCAGAAAAACCAGCCCTCAAGGTCACCTTCCCTTGGCTCTTATTTATTTATTCATTCAGTCATTCACTCATTCATTCGTTCAGCACTTATGAAGAGCCTGCTCTATCTTAGGGATTGTGTTTGGAGTATGGATATGGGAGTGGAGAGGATGCAAAGATTTAATATCAAACAGCCTCTGATCTGCGGGAGCTCATTGTCTAGTGCGAAAACTTACTGGCAAATATCATAGGCTGCTGTGATGATGGGGCTCTAACTTGGGTCTAAGTGAAGTTCTAGAGACCCCCAGAGGAGGGTATGACCAACCCCCTGTAGGAATGTAGGAACAAGTGACCAAGGAAGTGACATATTAATTATAAACTGAAGGATGACAAAATTTTCTCCAGACAGGTAGGAAGAAACAGTAAATTCAAGGCAGAGGATATGGAGATGAAAATCGGGGTTTTGCTGGGAGTAGGTGGGAAAGGAGACAATGCTACTGAATGTGTTGGTTGGGCAAGGTTGGGGTTGTTCTTATCAAGATGCAGAGGAGTGTGGCCTGTCCCAAAGGCACCAGGGGACCAGTGGAGAGTTCTGAATGGAGTAGCAGAGTGGAGATGTGAGTAGACCTATGTGACAGCAGCTTTCTTTCCCAATTGCCTTTGTGCTGGGGATTTACACTTGATGGTTTCATCTTATCAACCTTCAATCCTACTCATCGCAGCCATTGAATAAGGCAGTTTTTAGCAACATCTCTTCTCCAGATAGAGATTCTGGTCACATGACTGACTCCAAGGAGTTAGAAGCTCTCCCATCCACAATGCAGCCATCCATATGATGGCAAAGCAAGGGGCTTTGGCCTCAGGTCATCCTAGTTTTGAAACTTGGCTCTTCCTCTTATCAGCTGTTTATCTTGAGCAAGTTACTTTCCTCTTCCAAAGCCTTAGGTTGGCCTTTGGAAAATGGGCTTGAAGGATACTAATACACTTCTCACTCGGTTTTTTTATTTGTAGCCCAAGGAAATACTTCATCAATTGTATGTGCTATAGGCCTACCCAACTGGTGTTTTTTATTCCTGTTACGAAGCATGTCCATGTGACTCTTGAGAGTGCTGCCCTAAGACCCTCTTAAGAGGCCCCCTGGCTTTACCTTTGAGGACAGACACTACTGCAAATCACAAACACAAAAACAAATCTGAACAGAAGGCATGGGCACTTCTGTCATTCAGGATCCAGTACTCAGAGCTGGCCTAGCCAGACCCATAATCCGTTCTTGTGACAAACACCCTTCAGGCCCTCATGTCCTTGAAAAAAAAAAAAGGTAACTAGGTCTGGATGCTGCAAAAGTTTGGGGATGTGCCACTGCCAGCTTTGCACATGGATACTGTTTCAGAGAACAGGGAGAATTTGAACATTTAAAGCACTTAAGTAAGAGAAATTATTGTGATCCAGAACCTCTCTTCTGGGTATCTACCCCCAAAATCTGAAAACATTTATCCGTAAAGATATATGTATGCTTATGCTCATTGCAACATTATTCATGGTGGTCAAGATATGGAAACAACCACAGTGTCCTTCAAAAGATGAGTGGATAAAAAAGATGTGGTACACATGTACAATGCAATATTACTTGGTCATAAAAAAAGATGAAATACTGCCATTTGCGACAACATGAATGGATCTTGAAATAATTATGCTAAGCAAAATGTCAGGCTGAATAAAAATTGAGAACCATATGATTTTACTCATAGGTGGGATACAAAACAGAAAGCAGCAAATGAACAAAACAAACAAAAACTCAGACACAGACAACAGTTTAGTGGTTATCAGAAGGTAACGGGAAAAAAGTAGAAGAGCGTAAACGGAGTCAAACATATGGTGATGGAAGGAGAGCTGATTCTAGATGGTGAACAAATACATCATATTGATATAAACAGTGTCAGGCAAGAAGTAATGCCTCTTATGATTATTACAAAATCATAAGCATGTAATTCTGTAACGTAACAATTCAAACATTTTCTACTACTTAAAAAAGGGCACTACTTCAGACAGACCCTGTATTATAGACTTGTATACTTGAAACCTATATAATTTTACTAACCAATGTCACCCTAATGAATTTAATAACAATTAAGTAAAAACAGAGGTTTCCTAAGATAAAAAACAAAAGAGAAAAATTAAACAACTGATCTGTTAAAGCTGTCCTCTCAGATAGCATCAGTGTAATAGATCCTTTGTGAGGAAGCAGTGCTAAGCTTCCATTTTCTTGCTTCTAATTCATGAGTCTCCATGTTGTCCTGAATTAGCATGGATTTCCAACTCTTATACATGGCAGCTGATGAATACTTTAGCCAAATTAAACAATTCATTTTACTCTTAAATTTGTGTATATATATAGGCTGAGACATAGTCTATATGACAAATATAATACAGATTTATAACATTTTTAGCTCAGTGGACATTAAACCTGGCATTGTAAATAGTTTGAT
>PVKE010039900.1:0-14813 GCA_004027555.1 Craseonycteris thonglongyai
GTTTCTTTTGAAACAGAAAAACAAAGAAGCACCTTTAATAAAATGGTTTCATTTAATCCTATCTATATTTGTATATCCAGATATGGTGATTGTAAATCATTTAACTCAAAGAAAATATTAAGAAGTCATAGATCCATTAATAAAGATGTCCTATCGACTTGTATTTGATTCAAGGAAAATGATTTGTTTCAGCCCAACTAAGATTAAAATCAGTTGCAAAAATATTATTCCCTCTGGAATACATTGCTATAGCCTCAATATACTTACATTTACATTAGAAACAGTACCTTGTTGAAAAAAAAAAGTTTACTGTCTTGTGTCAACAGTTATATTTTATATATTTGAACACCAACTGCAGTTATCTACATAATTCTTTATACTTTAATGAAAGTTCGCCTTCTAAAAATTTTCATGGTCCCAAAGTTTAATGGATATAAAATCTGCCCTTTCTTAAATGTTACTCAGATTAGAAATTGCATTTTCACATATCAGTAAAGTTTGTAAGGTCTCTCAGGAACAACTTACTTAGTAATTAATAATAAAACTTTTGCAATTATTTTTCATAAGAATGCTGTACAAGTTATTAAATTAAAAAAAGAAGGTTCTACAGATGGGGTAGGATATTCTTTGGAAGATTTTCACCTTTATAATTTCATATTATGAATTATGGCCATTCTGTTTATACCTGAAATTATTCATATCACTTGGTATACTGTTACAGTCATGCATCATTTAAGATGTTTCATTGAGTGAACATTGCACAGTATACTTATACAAACCTATATGGTACAGACCACTACACACCTATGCTACATAATGTAGCCTCCTTCTCCTAGGCCCAGGGGTGGCGAACCTTTTGGTGATTGAGTGCCAAAGTTTATGAAATAAAAGTATACTCGCTCGACTCGCGTGCCAACCAATCGAGTGAGATAGAGGTATCAATTATTTTTATGTCTATAAGAGGCAAAAGATGTTTTTATAACAAAAAACAATAATTCCGCGTGCCGAAATAATTGCTCCACGTGACACTTTGGACATGCATGCCATAGGTTCGCCACCCGCATAGGGCTATAAGCCTGTGAGGCATGTTACTGTACTAAACAATATGAGATTAAATCAAGCAAAGGGGAAAATTATTCAAAAAAGAGATGTAAACACCAGATATATGAGGAAGCTGCAGGTGTAAAACAGTCTACTGTTTATAGCAAACTTTTTCAATAAGTAAAAAGAGTACACTAAAATACTGGAAAAAAGTATAAAATGGTAAATACATAAACCAGTAATTAATTCATTCACCATTATCAAGCATTATGTATCTATAAGATTTCATGTGCTATAATTTTATATGACTGGCAGCACCGATTTGTTTAAATCAGCATCACCACACATGTGTGGATAATATATTGCATGACAACATTACAATGGCTACAACTGCTAACACTAGGTGATAAGAATATTTTAGCTCCATTGTAATCATATAGGACCATTGTTTTATAAGAGTGGCCTGATACATTTTGCCTCCACTGTAATAGTTTTTGTTACATTAGATATATCTGGTTTATTAGTTATAAAACTAGTTCTATGTGGTCACATGGTATCAACCCTTCATCATTCTTGACCTTTCTCACACAGATACTTACTTTGTTTGTTTGTTTGTTTTGACGAGAGAGAGAGAGAGAGAGAGAGAGAGAGAGAGAGAAGGGGAGGCCCATAACAGTTTCTGTAGTTGTACTTCATCAGTTTTCAACACAGTTTCATTCCACACAGGTGGCCATGGAACTGCACAGGGCAGAACCAAACTGGAGGCTTCCCACATCGGAAGCATGCCCCAGGCAGGAGCCAAACTGGCACTCTCCCCCATGGGAAGCTCTTCCCTGTTCAGCATATGGGTCCACACAGGCCTGAGCCAGGACTTGATCTTGGGAATGTGGGGCTACAAGATGAGTGCTCAATTCCTGAACCATCCAGCACGACCAGATGCTTATGTTTTTCACCCAGTGCACATCAAAATGGAAGAGTTTTCAGATGTATGGTTGGAGCAGCTTGCTGTTATTGAATTCTCAACGCAGAAAATGTTCCTCCAAATTTTTTGAGATTTTTGAAAAAGAAAGTGAAGACTACTTAAATAAGATCATTACAGGTGGTAAATTCGGGTCCATCATTATGACCCTGAGAACAAAAGGCAGTCTATGCAATACTGCCATAAGGAACAATCTTCCAAGCCAGGGCCCAATTTTTGAATTTTTCAAGCTTAGACGTACACACATACACACACACACACATATGCACATACATACATATATACACACATATATATCACCTCAGCTGAAATAAATTATATATAAAAATGTAAGTAAATTATATTTATGTATAATTTATTTCAGCTGTGATGATATATATATATATAATACATATATGTCTATATATATGTTTGTATGTGTGTATGTGTGTAAGCTGTCTGGAAAAATTCCAGCCACTGTCAATATAACAAGAATTACTATATGGCTGGATATATTCTAGATATTCCTTGTATATGACTATACACACACACACACACACACACACATGTATATGAATATATATATGCACACATATACATTTATGTCTATGTGTCTATATAGATCTTAATAACTGCTAATGTAGATAATATTTTGGAAAACTCATAAAGGTATGTGACCTAAAATACAAATATATCACAAAAACAAATGTCATATTGTAATGCATTCTTACCCTTTTATGCACATTTATATAAGCATTTAAACATTAAAATATAGTGTTCTTTCTAAGCCTTACATAATACAGTAATAACTGTCACGTGTATATGTAAGGTGTGAATAGAAAAGAAAAATAATTAAATCTTATTTTCTTTGTGTCTTCTGATACTTTCCTCTCAGTGATCTATGTTATGCAAACTTGAGTGCACAACCTGTAAATAATTCCTATGTATTTTATCCACTCTTTCCCTAGAATTTCCAATAGATTCATCAAGCCACAGGACGTGGAGAGTTTTGGTGATAATTAGAAGTAGATGTTACCAGTTACTGGGACTAGAAAAGAGAAAAAGAGAGGTAAGGTGGATAAGAAAACATAGGAACTAATTTTGCAATTATCTCTTAGCATAGATCATAAAAGCTGAGCCAAAATTCATTTTGGGAGCCTCAGAAACATATTCCCACATGCTACTGAAGTGAGGACAGTGCTCACACCTGTGTCTGATTTTATTACCCTCTTAGTATATAATGAGAATTTTTCTGAGTGGAATTAAAACTACAGCTTTGCATAATTGGAGAAGGGAGTGAATAAATAATCTATCATAGTTGATGTTGCCTCCTTAGTGATTTGGGGCTAGAGAAGTTAAGTAAGCAATGCAGTGTTTTACCTATGAAAAGTATGCAAGCCTTTACAAGTTTATAGTGAGTACGAAATAAAAAAAAAGGCAAGCATTTTTGTTTTTTAGTTAAGCAAAAATGTTTTGCGCTCCTATTTAGGTGCAGTTATGAGTAAGTATGTTTAATTTTCTAGGCCTCATCTGTAAACTGGTATGATAATACTTTTTTATCTTATGATTGTGAGAATAAAAATAACGTAAATGTATATAAAGTAGCTGGCAAGAATGAGCATTTAATAATAAGCACACAGTGCTTAGCAAGTACTATGCATTCAAATTATGTTAATTTAATTTTTCTTCTACAGGTTTTTGAAAAGAACAGTTTGATCTCATTGGAACAAAAAGAAATAAAATTTTTATACTGAGAAGATCCAAAAATTAAAACTCCAAAATAAATAGGAACAGACACATCCCCAGATCTTAAGGAAATGTCCTAGGTGGTCAGTGAAAGGTTCAGAAAGTTGAAAAACTGATTCATTCTAACATGGAGAAGTGTTTTTCCATGTTGCACTGGTGCTGCCCAGCAAATGTGGCTAGAATAAGTACAAAGGAAATTCTTACAATTTTACAAAAGGTTGTGGTAGGAAGACCAACAAAGGCTTGCAAGACGGGCAGAAAACAAATAAAGTAATGTTGCTTTAAAGAGAGACACATGTACTGAGTATTATTTTCTGGATAGAAACTCCTCTCCCATCAACACAGAACTGAGAAACTGAGGAAACTAAGGGTGAAAAGCAGAGGGTCTCAGAACTTCTACAAATTATCAGCAGTTACAGGAACAGATGTCGATGAGGCAAAAGCCATAGAGTAGCAACAGCTTTGGGCCCTGGATGATTGAGAAAAACAACAGCAGAAAAGCAATATTGGTACCCAAGAAGAGTGACTAAATCTCTGGGACACTTATAAAATGAAAGCATAAAGGTGGTAGGATTCGCAAACCCAATGTTTGAGTGCCATGGGGATTCAGAACCAGCCATGAGGGATTGTTGTAAACATTGATTTCTGTGATTTAATTGTTTCAAAGAGGTGACACAAGATGGTGAATTCCAAGTGACTCCTAGAGATAAATAGATAAATAAAAGACCTAAAACTTTCCAGCCTAAATGTGTAAAATATCCTGTCTTATTTTTCTAAAAGTATTAAAAACTTTGGGACAGATCACCTGGATTAGAATTTTCGTTTTGTCAATCATTTTCTTTGATACATTACTTAATACTTTTGTTTCTCATTTACTATTTCTATAAAATGGAGATAATAAGATAGTTACATAAGTTAAATAATTTACTACATGTGAGGCGCATAATAATGCTCTATAAACTTAGTGATTATTTTTATTATGGTTGTAATTATTTATTATAGTTATTATTTAAGTGAGAAGAGCTTTTTATTGCAAATTTGTAATTTAAGTCTGACCTTAGTTTCTATATGCTATTTATGATCAGTAAAATCTAGTTGGTCATTTCACAACATTTTTTTTTCAAATACAGAAAGGAGATATACATTCAAGCATCAGTCAATATAAATGAAGATGGTCTATATTTGAAATTTATATATTATAATTATTTAAAGTACAAGAAACAGTGATACAAAATCAATATCATTAATAATGATGGACTACAGATTATTCATAATAAACATTATTGAATACATATTATACTAACAGATTATCTTTCTGAAACCTAAAGAATTCTGGCTTTATTAATGAGAATCATTTGAGTCATTTATGTACAAATGATGCATTACTTGTATATAAATGAGAGAAAAATCATAGCTATTTAACTCTCCAGACAATAAATCTTTGTCCTAGATAAACACATATACACAGAATCATATACAATTCATATAAATACAATGCACACATATGATTTTACCTGGATAGTACTTTATTAATACATTTTAGTTTGTGCTATATGCTACTTTGTGGAGAAAAGAAGTACTTCCCAAGCAGTTATGTTTTATTTCTGGATAACATTTTCCTGAATAACGTAGTAAAAGATTAAAAGAAAACTAATACAATAATCCAGATAATGGTACTCACAAGCTTTTTTATTGTGGTTGATATGATGTTCTTTAGGATTAAAAAATAATTTTAATTATAAATCTTTCAAATATACAGTTATTTTGTAATAATTATAGATTTTCCCTATAATTTGTTCATTAATAGTGGTGACCAGATAATATAAATTGTAAGTAAATATTCTAATATTAAATTAGTTTTTTTCAAGTACAACTGGCATTAAATATTATTTTATAATAGTTTCAGCAGTACAGCATAGTAGTAGGACATTTATATAATTTACAAAGTGATCACTATGATTAGTCTAGTGTCCACCTGGCACTATGCATATTTATCATAATATTATTTACTATATTCCCTATGCTGTACTTTATATACCTGTGACTATTTTGTAACTGCCAATTTGTACTTCTTAATCCATTCACCTTTTTCATCCAGCCCACCAAATCTCCTCTGGCCTGATAGTCATAAGTTTATTCTCTGTATCTATGAGTTTGTTGCTGTTTTGTTTGTTCATTTATTTTATCCTTTAGATTCTACATGTAAGTGAGGTCATATGGTATTTGTCTTTCTCAATCAAACTTATCACTATACTAAATATAATAACCTTTGGGTCCATCCATGTTGTTTGTTTAAAGATTTATTTTTATTGTTTTTGACAGAGACAGACAGACAGAAAGAGACAGAGAAAAGGGGGAAGACCAAGAGCAGTTTCCATAGTTATACATCATCAGTTGTATGTATAGTTTCACTCCACAGGTGGGCATGGGTCTACACAGGGCAGTGACTGGGCTAGGGGCCTCCCTCAGGGGAAGCTCTCCTGACAAGAACCAAACTGGGGGCACACCCCATTTCAGCATATGGGTCTGCACGGGATAGGACCAGGATATAATCCTTGTACCCTAGGGCAGCAATGGAAGTGCTCAACCCCCTGACCCATACCAGTATCCCCCACCCATGTTGTTACATATGTTAAGGTTTCATATTTTTATGGCTGAGTAATATATATATATATATGTGTGTGTGTGTGTATAATCACTTCTTCTTAATCTAATTGTCTATTGATGAGCACTTAGGTTGCTTCCATATATTGGTTATTGAAAATAATGGTGCAGTAAACATAAGGTTGCATATACCTTTTAAAGTTAGTATATTGGAATTCTTTGGATAAATACCCAAAAGTGAAAGAGCTGAGTTGCAAGGAAGTTCTGTTTTTAATTTTTTGAGGAAACTTCATAGTTTTTTTGGTAGAGGCTGCACCAATTTTCGACCCCACCAGTAGCACACAAGGTTCTCACATCTTTACATCCTTGCTAACACCTGTGTATTGGTTTATCGATGATCGCCATTCTGACAGGTGTAAGATGATATTTCATTATAGTTTTAATTTGCATTTCTCTGGTTAGTGATATTGAGCATCTTTTCATATGTCTATTGGCGATTTGCATGTCCTCTTTAGATAAATATTCAGGTACTATACCCATTTTTTATTTGAATTGTTCTGTGTGTGTGTGTGCGTGCATGTTGAGCGGTATGAGTTCTTTATAACTTTTGGATATTATCACTTTATCAAATGTATTATTGGTGAATATATTTTATCATCCAATCGGTTGTCTTTTTATTTTGTTGATTGTTTCCTTTGTCCCTTTGCTGTTAAAAAAACTTTTTAGTTTTATGTAGTCCCGTTTGGTTAATTTTTCTTTTGTTTCTCTTGACCAAGGAGATCTATCAAAAATATATCAGTCGGGGAAGCCGGATGGCTCAGTGGGTTGAGTGCTCACCTTGCAGTGCCGGGGACCGAGGATTGAATCCCGGCCCCGGCCCTTGCGGACCCATATGCTGAACTGGGAGATCCCCCAGTTCAGTTCTCTCTCTGTCTCTGTCTCTGTATCTCTCTCTCTCTCTCTGTCAAAATAAATAAATAAATAAAAATATATTATAAAAAATAATAATAATAATATCAGTAAGAGCAATGTCAGAGAGTTTACTATGTTTTTGTTTTCTTCTATGAGTTTTATGGTTTCAAGTCTTACATTTCAATCTTTAATTTATTTTGGATGTATTTCCTGCCACTCTCCTCCGGCCTGCAACGCTTTTGTTGAGAAATCTGCTGTCTTATGGGCACTGCCTTGTATGTAACTAACTGCCTTTCTCTTGATGCTTTTAAGATTCTCTGTTTGGCTTTAAATTTTGCAATTTTTATTATGATGTTTCTTAGTATTAACCTCTTTGGATTCAACTTGTTTGGGACACTCTGTGCTTTCTGGATTTGTATGTCTATTTGCTTTGCCAGGTTAGAAAAGTTTTCAGTCATTACTATTACAGATAGGTCCTCAATCTCTTGCTCTCTCTTCTCTTTCTGATACCTCCATGAAGTAAATGTTGTTACACTTGGTGTTGTCCCAGAAGTCCCTTAAACATTCTCATTTTTTTTTTCTTTTTGCTGTTTCAACTGGGTGTTTCCTGGTACCTTTATTTCAAAATTGCTGATTCATATGTGTACATCATCTAAATAGCTATTGAATATGACTTCACTTATAGGTGGAATATAAAACTGAAAGGAACAAAGAAACAAAAACTCATGGACACAGTCAGTAAATTAATGGTTACCTGAGGGTAAGGGGGAAAGTGGATGGAAGAGATGGGTGGTGGAAGTAGGGAGGGGGAATCAAACACATGATGATAAACAGTGAGCTGATTCTGGGTGGTGAGCACATAGTGCAATGTATAGACAATGTAATGTAGAAATGTACACTTGGAAACAATATAATTGATCTCAATCAATGTAACCCCAATAAATTTAACAATAAAATAATAAATAAATAAATAGCTATTGATTTTTTATACTGTATTTTTCATGTCAGTTATTGCATTATTCATTTCTGACTGGTTATTTTTGTGGTTTTTATCTTTTTTTATTCTTACTACCTTTTATTGAAGTTCTCATTAAGTTTCTTGAGTATCCTTATGTCTAGTGTTTTAACCTCTATCTCTGGTATTTTGCTTGCCTCTGTTTTATTTAGTAATTTTTCTGCTATTTTCACTTTTTCTTTCACTTGGGACACGTTTATTTATGTCCTCTTTTGGCTGCCTCTCTGTGTTTTTTTCTATAAGTTAGGTAGATGTGGTATGTCTCCCAGTTTTGGCAGGGTGGCCTTATGTGGTCGGTGTTTTGGGGAGTTCTCTAGCCCAGTCTTCTTGATCACCTTAGCTGGGTGTCCAAGAATGTCCTTGTGTATATTGTGTGTGTCCTCCTACTTTAGTTGATGCTTGATTGCTGTTGCCATATCAGTGGGTGTGAATGACTCTTATACTGACTAGCTATAAAAATTGGCCACAACCACAACATAAAAACTGCTGTGTGGATGGTAATCCTAAAGAATGGGATTTACCCTAAGGGGCTCTGATATCTGCTGAGACCACACATTGGGTTTTCCACTTGTGAATCTTATTGAGTGGTGATCTGTTGTGGTCTGAAACTGTCTACTAGGTATTTTGGTTTGGGGCCCTTTTTCAATAGGCTCCCATGCAGACTAAGGTCACTTGTTGCCATTCATCATCCTGGGACTACCTGGTAGCAGCTACAATGCAATCCATCATAGGGTGCTGCCTTTGCTAGATTTGGAGATACATGGGAGAGCACACATTTTAAATTGAAGCCAGCTACCAGCAGGTCAGGAGATGCTCAGCAAAATGCTCTGGCACCCCAAGGCCTGATGTTCCCATTTGGCTGCCCTTAAGACTCAGCCTCTGAATAACCTTTTGGCTGTATGGAAGTAGAGGAAGGTGGGTCACAAAGAGTCACCTGAGTGGGGCAAGTAGAGTTCACTAGGTTAAAGTAGATTCAGATTAAGGACAATGTGTGCATGTATATGTGTATGTGTGGCAAAAGGGCATAACACCAGTCCACTATGTGCATAAGAGGGCTCAATACTGAAACAATGGTGGCTGTCTTTTTAGGTCTTGCCCTAAATCCACACAACTCATTCTCTCCCTGTATGTTTCTGTTTTCTCCCAAGCTGCTATCTCTTAGCTGTAATTCAGGGTGAGTTCAGGAAGCAAGAGAGTGTGCGTGGGCCTTTTAAGAGAATGTATTATTTTCCAGCAGTCTTCTGTCTCACCCAAATGAACAAAATTCTCACTGATTTTCACAGCCACATGTGGAGGCTGCTCTTTTCATCACCAGAACTACATGCTGAAAAGCCTAGTGTGGAGAACCTCTCACTCTTCATGGGGTACCTCTGCATCTGAGCTATCTCTCCCAATTATAACTGTCATATGTGGATGTGGGGCAAGTCATTTAATATTTCTATCCTTAGTATGAGTCTCCACATAGTTTTTTTTATAGCCTTAGTTTTAGAAGTATGGTTCAATTGGTCTTCAGACGGTTCTCCAGGTTGATTGCTTTACAAAATAGTTGTAATTTTAATATAGTCATGAAAGAAGAAAAACATAGAATTATTTACTTACTCCACCACTTTGACCAGAACCTCACTTAGTCTTTGCTTTTGATTAAAATGTTATAGTTATATAGAACAATTTGCCCCTTCTCAAATATGATGTGTATGTTATATCAGTTACTCATTGTGTATACTAATCACTCTCCATGAAGCTGCACTGGTAGATAGTGGGATTTCTATAGGGTGACCAGACATCCCGCTTTTGGCAGGACAGTCCCGATTTTTAACAATTTGTCCCGCATCCTGCAGCGTTTTAAGAAAGTCCCGATTTTTGGAAAGAATGCATGACAAGCTAAGGAACGGCGGGAGATAGACCAAATTTTTAATCAAGAACCCCCTCCATCCCTGGTCAATAGTGTCCCACTTTACCAATGTTAAAATCTGGTCACCTTAGATTTCTATAAACTGAAAATAAATAGTAGATCCTAGAATGTCATCCCTAGTGTGTATAATAAATAGTCTGTCTTCTCTTTTGAAATAATTGTAAAGGTAGCACATGGTAGAAAATGTCTAAAATAAATTTAGTGATGAATAAGAATAATTAGTATGTCAATACTAATTGATGGCTTTAGCATATGACAGACCATTCAAACCATAGTATATGAATATGTTTCTGCCTGTCCTATGAGAAATGTTTATCTTTTCCTTTGTTTTTAATTTCCTCCCCATTCCCAAATTTACTTCTTAAAGAACATGCTGGGAGAAAAAAGATGGCGGCATGAGAGAAGAACGCCGATAACTGCCTGGGAAGGGCCTTGTGAACAGAGGGGAATCCACAGGGAACCCCTGAGAAGCAACCTCAACTAAGAAAACCACACAATGCAGAACAACACCCAAAGGTTAGAGAAAAAAGAAGAGAGCGGGAGAGGGAAGGGGAAGCAGCTGTTCAGGGACAGAGACTTGGAGCGCGGCCCGGGGCTGGCAAAAACAAAGGGGGGTTGAGGGACTACAGTCAAAGTGGAGCTGGATCGAGGGCAGGCTGGAAGCCGAGACCTAAGGACCGTGGAATCCCCACAAGACTGTGGACAATTTAACATATGAACTCAAGGGACAGCACACAGTGCCCTAATCAGATCACGGAGCCTAAAGTGGAACAGGGACTGTGGAGCAGGGCGGCTGCACTTCCCAGCGGGCAGGGTGAGAGCAGGGCACCAGCCCACAACGGCTCAGCACCCCTGATTTACGGAGGAGATTGACTGTGAGGGAGCGCCTTCTGAGGACAGGGCTCTTGGAGTGGGGGCTGGGCTTGAGTGGGCATAGCTGCATTGGACGTGCTTGGAGTGAGTTTGGCAGTCTCGGTGGAGCCGGGAGCATAGAGCGGCTGCCGCCCGAGCTATGACCTGTGCGCACAGGGCTTTGTGAGCACAGGGCTTTCCGCGCCCCACCCACTGGGCTGCTGCAACTCCGCTGCATGCACTCACCCGAGCTATTAGCGCCCCGCCCACCAGGCCACTGCAGCACTGCTGCATGCATGCACCCGGCTTTCAGAGCCCCGCCCACCAGTCTGCCCTGGTGCTGCTGCAAGCGAGTAAGAGCACAACTAGGCTTTTGGCGCCCTGCCCACTGGGCTGCCACAGCACCACTGCCTGCTCACCAGCACGCAATCGGGCTTTTGGCACCCTGCTCACCAGGCCACCGCAGCACCACTGCAAGTGTGCCAGACCGGCCTTCGGCGCCCTGCCCACCAGGCTGATGCAGCACGGCTGCCTGCTTGCCAGTGCGCAACTGGGCTTTTGGCGTCCCGCCAACCAGGCCGCTGGGACGCTGCAGCCCGCACATGCAACTGGGCTGCCAGCCAAGACGCCGTGGCATCATTGCCTGTACATGGACTACAGGGCCAACCTGGGCGTCTGCCAAGCCCCAGGCCATGCAAGCACTGCCCTGCAGGCGCAGCTTGCAAATATGAATAAAGGAGGGGAAGCCAGGCGGAGAAGAGGAAGACCGGAGCTAGTGTGCCCCACCCGAACTGAACCACCAGCACCCTTGCTGAAAGAGGAATCTGCTATTGTGTCTCACGCCCGCCCTAGCTCCTACTCACATGCCCCAACCCCTGGCCACACCTTTACTACCCTGCTATCTAACAGCTAAGACAGCAACCTGAAGTGCCTCAGGACACAGAAACTGTCCCCTTCCCCCAACCCTCTCCCAAAATCTCCTTCTCCCACAACTGAGCCCAAAAGGAAAAATAAAGAGAAGCCCATCTGATAGGCAAACCCCCAAAGAGAAAACAGACTCATGCCTAAAGCAAAAAGAACCACATCAAACACAATGCACACCTCAGAATCCAAAGCCCCTCCAGAAGATCAGGGGCAGTTTTTGGTAAAGGACCTTGCACACTTGGAATCAAATCTAAGTGAAACAGAATTCAGGGCTGCATTAGTCAAGACACCCAGAGAGCTACTCAATGCTGGCAAAGTACCCAGACACAGTTAAATGACCTCAACAAGAAATTTTCTGAGCAAAATGAGTACTTTACCAACAAAACTGAGAAGCTAGAGCAGAACCAAAAGGAACTCCTTGAAATAAAAGGCATCATGGGAGAGCTGAAAAAAGAACTGGCCAGAATAGGAAACAGGGCGGACCAGCTAGAGGAAAGGATGAGTGAAATCAAAGATACAAACATGGAATTGTCACAGAGGGAAGACGAAAGGGAAAAGAAAATCAAGAGAAATGAAAGAGCCTTACAAGAACTTTCTGACTCCATCAGAAAGAACAATATTAGAATAATAGGGGTATCAGAAGGAAGCGAGATGAAATCTTCTCAGAGTCTACTAAAACAAATAGTGGATGAAAATTTCCCTAACCTGTGGAAAGAATTATAGCCCCAAATCCAAGAGGAAAGCAGAAGCCCTAAATACCTAGACTCTAGCAGATCTTCTCCAAAGCACATTGTTCTGAAGATGACAAAAATCAATAACAAAGAAAAAATCCTCAAGGCTGCCAGGGAAAAACAAAACATAACTTTCAAAGGAAAACCTATCAGGCTATCACCAGACTTATCAGCAGAAACTCTGCAAGCCAGGAGGGAGTGGAGCCCAATCTTCAAAATATTAAAAGAGAGAAATTTCCAGCCAAGAATTAACTATCTAGCAAAATTAACCTTTAGATATGAAGAAGGAATTAAGGCCTTTTCAGATATACAGAAGCTGAGGGAATTCTCCACCTCAAAACTGGCACTCCAAGAAATACTAAAGGAGGCTATCTGACCTGAATCAAGAAATCAAAATAAATGGAGAAAAGTTGGGACAACAAAAAAATAAAAAGGAAAGAAGAAATGGACACAGGATATCCTCACATATCAATCATCACCCTGAATGTAAATGGACTGAATTCACCAATAAAGAGGCACAGGGTAGCAGACTGGATTAAAAAACAAAATCCAAACTTAAGCTGCCTACAAGAGACACACCTCAGCCACAGTGACAAACATAGACTCAGGACAAAAGGATGGAATACAATACTCCAGGCAAATGGCAGTCAGAGAAAAGCTGGAGTGGCTATACTGAATTCTGATAGAAAATACATCAGGATAAAAAAAACAATAAGACATAAAGATGGACACTATATGTTGATAAAAGGGACAGTACAACAGGAAAACATGACACTCATCAATGTATATGCTCCGAATCAGGAAGCACCAAAATTTATAAAGCAACTACTAACAGATCTAAAAGGAGAATTTGACAAAAATGCAATTATAGTAGGGGGTCTAAACACCCCCCTGACAACATTGGACAGATCATCTAAGCAGAATCTAAATAAGAAGACTGCTGCTTTAAATGATACATTACAGGAAATGGACATAATTGACATTTACAGGTCATTCCATCCTTCAACAAAGGGCTATACATTTTACTCTAGTGCACATGAAGCATTTTCAAAGATAAACCATATCCTGAGAATTAAATCCAACGTCACCAAATTTAAGGGCATCCAAATCATACCAAGTGTATTCTCAGACCACAAAGCGTTGAAACTTGAGATGAATTCCAAAAGATCAAGTGCAGAGAGAACCACATATACATGGAGATTGAACAACATGCTATTAAAAAGTGACTGGGTCAAAGAGAAAATAAAACAAGAGATTGAAAAATTTGTACAAACGAATGACAATGAAAACACGACATACCAAAATTTCTGGGACACAGCGAAAGCAGTATTAAGAGGAAAATTTATATCATTACAGGCCTATCTCAAGAAATAAGAAAAACTACAAGTAAACACCCTCACATCTCATCTTATAGAGCTAGGAAAAGAAGAGCAGAGATCCCTCAAAGCCAGCAGAAGAAAAGAATTAATAAAAATCAAAGCAGAACTTAATGGAATTCAGAATAGAAAAACAATAGATAAAATTAATGCCACAAAGAGCTGGTTCTTTGAAAAACTCAATAAAATCGACAAACCACTGGCTAAGCTCACCAAAGGACAAAGAGAAATATCTCATATTTCCAGAATACGGGACGATAGGGGAGAGATTACAACTGATGCTGCAGAAATACAAACAATCATAAGAGATTATTATGAAAGACTGTATACCAACAAATTTGACAACCTAGAGGAAATGAACAAATTTCTAGAAACATATAGTTTACCTAAACTGAACCAAGAAGATTTGGATAACCTCAATAGGCCAATAAACAGTACAGAACTTGAAACAATTATCCAAAAATTGCCCAAAGGCAAAAGGCCTGGACCAGATGGCTTTACCAGTGAATTTTACCAGTCATTCAAAGAAGAACTAACACCCATCCTCCTCAAACTACTCGAGAAAATTCAAGAGGAGGCAGTACTACCCAACTCTTTCTATGAAGCTAATATCATCCTAATACCAAAACCTGGGAAAGACAATACCAAAAAGGAAAACTATAGGCCAATCTCACTGATGAACACTGATGCAAAAATCTTAAATAAAATTTTAGCTAACAGAATACAACAATGCATTAAAAAG
>PVKE010039901.1:0-14820 GCA_004027555.1 Craseonycteris thonglongyai
ATGGTGGCCAAATCATGGAAACAGCCCTATGATAGATGACTAAATAAAGAAGCTGCGGTACACGTATATAATGGAAAATTACTCAGCTATAAGAAAAGGTGAAATAATCCCATTTGTGACAAAATGGACGGACCTTGAGATCATCATGCTCTTTTTTTCCTTAAGCAAAGCAAACCAGATTGAAAAAACTAAGAACCATATGACTTCACTCATATGTGGAATATAAAGCTGAAAGCAACAAAAAAACAACTCACGAACACAGTCAGTAGTTTAATGGTTACCTGAGGGTAAGTGGGGAGGGATTGAAAGAGGAGGGAAAAAGGGGGTCAAATAGAAGGTGATGGATGGAGAACTGACTGGTTGGTGAGCACACAATGCAATACATAGACGAGGTTCTATAGAATTATATACCTGGAACCTATATAGTTTTTACTAACCAATATCACCACAGTGAATTTACCAATAAAAAATATATTTGTACATTCACATATACAGAAAGAAAAGGGAATAAAATACTTCAGAATTAACCAAGGAAGTGAACTATTTGAGTGCTTGAAAACTGTAAAACACTGCTGAACAAAATTAAAGAAGACATAAATAAAAGGAAAGGCATCTGTGTTCATGAGTAGGAAGACTTAATATTTTTTAAAGATTATTGTTTTTAACAGAGACAGAGAGACAGCGAAAAGTGTGAGGACCCAGAGCAGTCTCTATAGTTGAACGTCATTACTTTTCAACATGGTTTCATTCCATACAGGTGGGCTGGGGCTGTGTATGTTGGGAACTGGGCTGGTGGCCTCCCGCATGGGAAGCACACCTCAGTTCAGCATATGGGTCCGCACAGGCCAGGGCCTGGATTTGATCCTTAGTCCCTGGGGCTGCAAAGCGAGCGCTTAACCCACTGAACCATCCGGCTTCCCCAGAAGACTTAATATTGTTAACATGTCAATATCACTCAAAATGATCTGTAGATGTAATACAATTCTTATGAAAATCAAGATGACATATTTTGCAGAAATGTAAAAGTCCATCTTAAAATTCGTATGCAGTCTCAAGGAATACAGAATAGCCCAAAGAATCTTGAAAAAGAACAGAGTTGGATGAATCATAGTTCCCTGATTTAAAAACTTACTACCAAGCCACAGTAATCAAACTGATAATGATACAAAGGCAGAGATATCAACACATAGAATAAATTAAGAGAGCTCAGAAATAAACTCTAGTATATATGGTCAAGTAACTTTAAACAAGGCTGCCAAGATCATTCAATGAAATTGTGACAGTATTCAACAAATGGTGTTGGGAAAACTGGATATCCACATGTAGAAGAATGAAGGTTAGACCTTACATTACACCAAGCTTGTCCAACTTGCGATCCCATGTGGCCCAGGACAACATTGAATGTGGCCCAACACAAATTCATAAACTTCCTGAATCATTAGTGTTAGTGTATTTTATGTGTGGCCCAAGACAATTCTTTCAGTGTGTCTCAGGGAAGCCTAAAGGTTGGATACCCATGCATTACCATGTGCAAATATTAACTTAACATGGATAAAAAATGAAACATAGTAGCAAAAATGATAAAATTCTTAGAACAAAACACAGGGATAAAACTTGCTTACATAGGGGTAAAACTTGCTAACATAGGGATGAAACTTGTCATTGGATTCAAAGTTGAGAAGAAAAAAAATTAGATCAATTGGGCTACATCAAAAATTAAAAAAATATCTGCATGAAAGGACACTATCAGAGTAAAAGAAGAACCCACACAATGGGAGAAATTATTTCCAAATCATACATCTAATAAGGGATTAATATTCAAGAGAAGAATAAAACACTTAACAACTCAACGAGAAAACAACTCAAATCAAAAATGAGCAAAGAACTTTGAATAGAAATTTCTCCATAGACGATAATACAGATTGCTAATAAGCCCATGAAAAGATGATTAATATCACTAATGATTAGGGAAATGGAAGTCAAATCCAAATGAGATACCACTTCACACCATTAGGATGGCTATTAATAAAGACAGAAAGCCATTAAGTGTTGGCAAGGATGTGGGTAAATTGGAACCCGTATGTATTGCTGGTGGGAATGTAAAATGGTGCAGCCTCCATGGAAAACAGCACAGCAGTTCTTCGCGTATTAAACAGAATTGTGATCTGATCCAACAATTCCACTACTTGGTATATACCCCAGATAATTGAAAGAGGAAACTCCAACAGGTATTTGTGTACTCATCTCCATAGGAGCAGTGTTTTTATAGCCAAAGGTAGAAAGAACTCCAATGTCCATTTGCAGATGAATGGATCAACAAAATGCAGTGTATACATACAATGGAATATTATTATACCTTAAAAAGGAATGCAATTCTGACACATGCTGAAACACTGATGAACTTTGAACACATTATGCTAAGTGAAGTAATCCAGATACGAAAGGACAGATGTCTGATTCTACTTTAATGAGTTACCTAGAACAGTTGCACTCAGAGAGACAGAAAGTGGAATAATTGTGCTTTTTAGGGTCTGGGAGAAGAGGGAATGGGGAGTTATTATTTTATGGGTGCAGAGTTTCTTTTTTAGAAAATGAAAATTTCTGGACATGGATGGAGGACATAGTTGCATATTAATATGAATGTGCTTAATTTCACTGAATACCACTGAATTGTACACTTACAGTTGGTTAAAATGGTAAATTTTATGTTTTGAGTATTTTAGCACAATAAAAAAAAATCCTGTTAGCTTCCATGTAAAGTTTTAGAAAATATTTGCAGTTATACATATTGGATGCAGGAGTTTCATAATGTGACTATGCATTAAAAGCAGTTGTTTTTGTATGTCAAGTGTGTGTTTATTGATGATGTATACATATGTTCAGATTGTTCTCTAATACATTTAGGGAATTTTAACCATTTGGTTAAAAAAAAAAACTCATAAAAAACAAAACAAAAAAAATGCAATTTACCTCACAGGGAATTATATATCTTTTTCAGTGCTTACTGTGAAATTTGCTAGTAACAAATACTTTATCCATTATTAAACTATTAATTTCTCAGTTTGATAACTTTCTAATTCCTTAGTGTGCAGGTGTCATATATAGGAAATATTAGAGTTTTTTTGAAATTTATGTCATTTAAAAAAATAATTCAGCAACAACTGTTAATTTCCTTATTCCACTTAATACTCTTAGTATTTTGCCTTGCTGTAGTAATAGTGAAAGGAGTGATGTAAGAGAGGATTTCCAAATCTTATGGAAAGACTGGAAGTGTATATCTGGATTTAGGGATGCTGTTAGAAAGATTCAATAGAGATGTTTGTTTATTGCTGTTGCTTGTTTTTATGTTTTTAATTAGAATTTGAGGTAAAGATGGATTCTGAAAGATAGAAAGGTAGTCACTTGAAATATAGATTTGACAATAAGGAGGTTGGTGGACCTAGAACTAGAGTCATTGTTGTGACTGAATATTTTTTACTTTGTAGTTTGTTTGCACCTTTCTCCCTTAGTCCTTTTAAAAGCATGATCAGTTATTACTACACTGACAAGTATTAGTCTAGTTGTAATTTATCATAGGCTGACAAGTGCCAACATTCATCCTCACATATGTATGCACTGAAGCAAACACTATTTTCATTTATGAAACTATCTACAGTTTATTGTGATGTATTATTTTGGCCTGCAAGGTCACGGGCAAATTATATTTAATCACTACATCAAATTAAAACGTTAAGTGTAAATATTTTTTAATCAGTGTAACAATCCTAGATTTTATATTCAAGATGTTGAAATCCTGTTTAGGAAGTTAAACATTAAAATGAGAACAGTTTCAAAAATATATAAATTGATTGCATTATATTGATTAATTTCAAATAAATAAGATTTTTTTAATGAAGGTTAATTTGCATGATCATTATATAAATGGTCCTATTAATACAAAAGGAAGTAATGTCAAGAGATCATTTCTGGTTCAAGTCAATTAGGCTGTATTTTAATTGAAAAATAAAAGCTGTTCATTGTATACAGAGGTAGTGCTCCTGACATATCATATAAATGACCCCATTAATGCAAGAGAAATAAGGTCAAGAAAGAAATTTTTACTGAAGTCAATTATGCTACATTTTAATTGAGAAATAAAAGCTGCTTTTATTCAAAGGGAGCGCTGTTGCCATTCTGTCTATTCCATAGCCTCCTGATATTGCAGTAAAAGCCTACCCAGTCTCTCAGTTCACCACATGATACAAAGTGATCTTTTTACCACATTAATTAGGTCATGTCTGCCCCACTCACCACACTTCACTCTATTTAGGAAAAAGTCCAAACATTGAATGCAGCCAAGAAATCCCTGTGTGATCCGGTTCCTGCCTATTCTTGACACCTCACACCAGTCCCTTGACTTGACTGCATTACAGTCACGCTTGTTCCCACCTCAGTCTTCTTAACTTGTTCCTATTTGCTTTCCTCTTCCTCTTTATGTAGCTGATTCTTTCATGCCAGTCAATCTCAGCTGAAAGGTCTAATTTTCAGAAGAATCTTTCTTAGACTCCCCAATCTAAAGCAGCTCTCCCAGTCATCCTCTATCCTAGGCCTGGGCAGACTTTGTCAGGACGAGGGCTACTTGTAATTTTCTCCAAGTGTCGCAATCCACTAGCTATTTATTTTTACTTGCTCAAGTACATATAGCTGCCTTGATTGTGAGGAGCTGATTCTTGCCTCTAGCAGCTGTACATGTGCATGCGACAAATTTTTGTTTTTGTTTTTTATGTTTAGCTGCCTGGCCACTAGGCCCTGGTGTAATGTGGTGTCTGCTATGATTTATTCATTCATTCATTCATTTATTGTTAAATTTATTGGGGTGACATTGGTTAGTAAAAATTACATAGGTTCCAGGTATAATAGTACCTCGTCTATGTATTGCATTGTGTGCTGACCACTCACAATCTGTTCTCCTTCCATCACCATATGTTTGATACCCCTCCCTCCTCGCTCACCTGCCACCCTCCCTTACCCTCAGGTAACCACTAAACTATTGACTGTGTCCATGAGGTTTTGTTTCTTTGTTGCTTTGTTTTATATTCCACATGTGAGTGAAGTCATATGGTTCTTGGTTTTTGCTGTTTGGCTTATTTCACTTAGCGTGATGATCTCAAGGTCCGTCCATATTGTCGCAAATGGTTATATCTCATCTTTTCTTATTTCTGAGAAGTATTCCATTGTGTAAATGTACTGCAATTTCTTTATACAGTCATTTATCAAAGGGCACTATGGTTGTTCCCATGACTTGGCCACCATGAGTAGTGATGCGATGAGCAGTGGGGTACATATGTCCTCCCAGACTAAAGTTTTCAAATTTTGGGGGTAGATATCCAGAAGGAGGATTGCCAGGTCATAAAAAAGCAAAGAGACAACCAACCAAGTGAAAGAAAATATTTGCAAACAACGCCTCTGACAAGGGGCTAATATCTGAAATATATAAAGAATTTGTACAACTCAATAACAGAAAAAAGAAACAGTCCAATTAAAAAATGGGCAGAGGACCTGAACAGACATGTCACTCATGATGACATACAAATGGCCAACAGTCGTATGAAAATATGCTCAACTTCACTTGCTGTTAGGGAAATGCAGATCAAAACCATAATGAGATACCACCCCACACCTGTTAGAATGGCTATTATTTACATGACAAGTTATAACAAGTGCTGGAGAGGCTGTGGAAGAAAAGGAACCCTTGTACACTGCTGGTGGGAATGCAAATTGGTACGGCCACTATGGAGGGCAGTGTGGAGGTTCCCCAGAAAATCGGGAATGGAACTTCTTTCTTCATTCAGGAGGTCACCACAAAATTGCTTGTCAGTCCACCGGTGGACTGTGATTGATGTCTTGCGTGGCCCTGCCCTTTTCCATTTGCTTTTCTTGCTTTCTTCACAATCATCGTCATTGCCCGAAATTCCATGGTTTAGTTGCCTAGTTTTTGTTATGGTTGTTGTTTGCTTCCCTTATGAGGACCTTGTATGCTAGAGCCTTTGTCTATTGGATTTTATATTGTGTAGCCAGTAACTAGGACATTGCCTAGCATATGGTCAATGATCAGTATTTGTGAAAATGATAAGTAAATGAATAGCAGTGGTACAAATACATAGCATTTTATTTGTTAATATGTGATTACAGGTTGATGGTGAGTGTCCAATTTCTCCTGCTTGGTTAAGCCAATGATAAACTCTTAATAGGGCAACTAATTACATTGGACATGTAAGCAGATTATATACAAGACATGCCAAACCATTGATGTGAAGTCTGGAAGGAGCCCGGGGCTGTGTTTCATATGGCCTACACTTCGTTATAAATCTGGGTTAATGTCCCTTTTCAGCAAATCTGGCAGGCCAGGGGCACATCCTGCAGTGGCTTCGTCCTGCTAGTGCTGAATAGTGAGCAGGCGCATTCTCCAGTTTGTAGCAGTCCTCTTGATTCACACAGTTTATATAACTCCATTTATAGACCCTGTCACTCTGGTCATGTGGAATCTGACTTTGTGATCTCACATAGAAATCTGTCTACACTATACTCTACTAGCTGAACCAGACACATTTAAAACCATTATCTTTGTTGTGTGTATGTGTGTGTAAATTACGTGGGGCATTTTCTGGGAAGTGAATCTACCAATATCTCAAAGGAATCCATGAATAATAGTAAAGACTAAAAGTCCTAAGACTAGATGATTATGTTACAGAATTTCCTTCTGTGCTAGAAGTGTAATTTTGAGACTTATGAGTATCCCTGTTCTGTAACCTTCAGTGAAGCGTGCAAAGGATATATCCCTTCATGAGCAGATTATATACCAGGGTTTTGTCCAGAGTCTGACATTCAGTAGCTGTGTTTCTTTAAGAAATCTCCAGAGGGATCAAGTAAGTTCATGGTAAGAGATGGAATTAAACAGACCCTGCAGAAAAGGAAGGCAACATTGTGAAAGTCACAGGAAGAAATGAGACTTGTAAATAACTCTAAGTTGATGACATAAGTGTATTCCAAAGAAAGAGTTCAAAGAAAAAGGCATTGCAATCAGTTGGGTGACAGAAATAATGCCTGGAGAGCATGACATTTGTGCTACATTTTAGAGAAAGGTCTAGATAGGCGGAAAAGGGAAGAATGGCTTTCCAGGTAACAGCAGGGCAAAGCACCAATAAAGGAAGAAATGAGCAAGGTATATTCAGGGAATAGCAATCATCTAATTTGATGAGGTCAAAAAAGGGTAATATCAAATGTATACTTATGTATGAGGTGTCTTGCCGGGAACAGAGGTTATCTAGATAAAAATGTATGCATTTAAAAATAGATTTGATTTTGTGAAATTAATTTCCAAAATGATTGTAATGATTCCTGTCTCCAGCATCAATAAATGAAGTATCCAATTCTCAACCCTTGCAAATAACTTGAATATAAGAGGGCTGTCTGGAGAGTATCCAGCCATGTAGCCTTTCTTGTTATATTGACAATGGCTGGCTCTTTTTCTGGGCAGCTCTCATATTTCACAGTATACAACTCTGTCCCTCCTTCCTGTAACCATAATGTGTAAGTTATTCTCATCAATTCACCAGATATTTATTGAGCACTTACTATGTATGTAGACTCTTTGGCATTGGGAAGCCAAATAGACAGTCTAATCTTATGGAACATATAGGATAATGGGAGGCATAGACAATTCCTCTAAAATCTGGATCTTCCCACTGGTCTTCTGTCTTCCATACAACTTAGTTCTATTCATGAGAATTTACTCTCTGTGGCGACTCAGTATTGGAAATGTTTGTACTCAGGTGAGGAAGGGCAGATAAGGTTTTTTGCATCTCAGATTTTTCCTGGGAATAGTGAGATATTAACAAATCTGACAATTGAATAATTCTGTTAAACACTATGTGATGTACTAATTCCATTTTATTCATGATTAAGTAGAGCATGCCCCTTTTCAATAGAAGGTATTTTAGAAGCAAAAAGTTCTGGCTTATAGTAGTATTTTCTTTGGTTATTACCGAACTGATTTTAGTTAAGTTATCTAATATCTGAGTATCTACATTTCCACGTATATGCCAAGGGAATAAGAATAGTTACCTGGAGAGATTCTTGTTAGAATTAGGAAAAATAATCAGTAGAGTAAAATGGCATAATACAAACACAAAATACAAATATACTTTATAAAATGCAAAATTATTCAGCTTTTTTACATCCAAATACATATATTTTCCTATTTCAGATTTTTTTTTAAAGATTTATTTTTTATTGATTTTTGACAGAGAGAAACAAAGACAGAGACAGAGAGAAGGGGGAGGGCCCAGAGCAGTCTCCATAGTTGACATTAGTTTTCCATATAGTTTCACTCCACAGGTGGGCACAGGGCTGCGCAGGGCAGGAACTGGGCCGGGAGCCTCCCACATAGGCCCCCCAGCAAGAACTGAACTGGGGGCACACCCCAGTTCAGCATGTGGGTCCGCATGGGCCGGGGCTGGGATTCGATCCTTGGTCCCGGGGCTTCAAAGCGAGTGCTTATTCCACACAGGTGGATGTTGGGGTCCGGTGGGGTAGGAACCAAACTGGGCACCTCCCGCATGAGAAGTGAGAACCTTCACTACTGAGCCATCCCAGTGGTTACCAGTTGTGCCACATTTCAGCACCTGGGTTTGCATGGGCAGGTGCTGGGAATCAAATCCCAGGTTTTGCAATTGTGAGGCAAGTGCTCAACCACTGAGCTATCCTGGCATCCCCCAAACTAAACAAATTCTTAAAGAATCAGTTTGAGGAATGGTGCATCTGTTCCATTGAATTCCTCTAGTGGAGATGGTAGCCTGCTTGCTATAGAGAAATTAATGTAAGACATAAATAGAACATGCGATATTGCAGTAACTGTCCTAGCCACCCCTATCCTCAACCCCTTTATTGCCAGGCATGCTCCACACTGGTTGCCAATGTAAAGATTTAAGAAAGGAAGGAAAAGGAGAATGTGCTACAGAAAATCAGGATAAACATGGGACATAAAAATGTATCTAACTGAGAAAGAGAGTAGTCAATCTTTTTGAGTCCTTTCTTTCTTAGTTTTATATTCTGTCTGAAAGATTAAACATCCAATGACTGATTACTTGTTTAGTATTGTGTCAGGGGAACCCAGAGAAAAAATTGGAAATGATCCTTGCTTTCAAGGAACTTTTAGTGTAGTTTGGGGGTACAGACTAACAAAAAATGGAGCAATGGGCCTCAAACAAAAGTGTCTATGAAGTAGTAAATTTTATTTTATAGTGTACGGTGAATGCTGTAGAAATCTATGAGAAAACTCAACAAGGGTTACAATGATAAATAAAAAGGTAAGGCAAAGATAGGAGCTGAGCTGAAACCTAAAGCTGTTTGCAATGGGATAAAAGGCAGAGGACTGTGGGAGTCAGGGAGAGTATTTCTGACTGCAAAAGAAAAATAGAGGATGTTTAGAAGTGGGAAAGAGAGATGGTCATAGGCAAATATGCAGGTTCAGTAAAAGTGGGTAATTTGAATTAAGCTATTCAGTTTTTATGTCTGTTTTATTTATGTTTTATCTATGGCAGGGGTGTCCAATCTTTTGGCTTCCCTGGGCCACATTGAAAGAAGAAGCGTTGTCCTGGGTCATGCATAAAATATGTTAACACTAGTGAGAGCTGATGAGCTAAAAAAGCAAAAAATCTTCATCTTTTAAGAAAGTTTATGCATTTGTGTTGGATCACATTCAACCCCACTCTAGGCTGCATGCAGCCCTTGGGCCACAGTATAGACAAGCTAGATTTGTGGACATCTCTTTGGGTCCATTGCTCTAGTCTTAATAATCTGGGAGCTACAGAAGAGGTGCAGGTCTCATGACCCCTACTCTTGGTAGTTTGGCTTCTGCTTAAAGTAGTAATATAATATAAAATAATATCGCCACCCCCCGTATTGAAACCTTAATTCATTTCAAGCACTGGGTTGTGCTTTCACTTATTATCTCTTGTAACCATTGGAAGATCTGTGTGAAGGCAGGATGCAGAATAGTAAATGGGAAGTTGGTCTGATTCCCATGTCTGAGATTCCCATGTCTGAGATTCCCATCTTGATGCAGTGACACTTAAGGAGATCCAGAGGCTAGTTCAATTTATAAGAATGAGTCAAGTGCCATACTGAGAAGGTGTGTTTTGTCAAGTATATAGGGTATAACATAACTTTGTATTCACTTGGATGAGTGGGAGAAAGCTGGATTTGCAAAGGTCATGGCAGACAAGCTGGTCGAGAGATAGAACTGAATAATATAAAGGCAATGGCTGGTACCAGCCTGAGGAGCAGACAGGCCTGAGTTTTAAAGGCTCTTTCTCCTATCTGGAGCTGTGTGAGTGTGGGCAGGCTGTGTCATGTCACCTTCCTGAATGCTAATTTTCTCATATGCATCCTGCATGCCATTATAAGACCTACATAACTTATATAATTTATATAGGTACAATAGACTCTCTGTTTGCTGGTTGCTTGAGTTCTGGTTAACAGAGAATCTTTACTTTTGCATGGCAACTCCCAGTCCGCATGGGTGCCTGTTAACTGAAAGTCTACTGTATAATTAATTATAGGACCTACATCCCTTTTTTTTTTCACAACCGACACTGGAATGGTCCTGAAAGTTAAAGAGTTAAAAGTCAATGCAGCTACTGTGAGAGCTCACAGTTTAAGTTGTGGAAATAGCTAAGTCTCAGTTTGGGTTTCCTGCAAACCAAAGCATGATCCAGAACCTTCATGGCTGCTTGATCCTTTGAAAACCAACTCAGGAACTAAAGTGAGCCTAGGAAGAAGGAAAAGCTAGTCAAGAGAACATGATTGAGCTGATTACCCTTAACCTAATCTGAACCCTGCCAGTGACCCTTTGAAGCACCCTATAGAATTCCTCAGTAATGTGCCTCTGAAGGACTATGTATCTTTCTCCCTCTTCCTCCTGTCAACTGAGTCACTTCCTGAGCATTACCCCTTTCGCTTCCTGTCCTGCAGCTGAAAGTAGAGATGAGTAAGAGGGGATGTGGTGCAAGACACAAAGCATTTGCTATTTAAAATAAACATTTAAAAGAATCAAAAGCAGAAATAGAAGAACATTCTGGAGGGCCATGAAAGCTGGGTTAAAACGTGTGGAATGCGGACGTCTCAACAGTTTCTCCTGTGTCATCTGACTTATTAAGAATAGGATTTACCTCTTTCCTGTCAGAATTGAATTGTGAATTGTTGGGAGTTTCCTGTTAATAAGGACTGGTTTGGTCCTGAAGATGGCTTCATGTAATGAAGAATTTATTGCCTGATTTCAGACCTAATGAATGTCTGCTGTAGCAGCATAAGGCACATTGCTTTCCATCAACTTTTCTCCCCTGCTGTCTTTGGGTCCTTTAGTCGTAAATACAAAGTTGGGAGAATGTAGATGAGGCAAAGAACAGCACATATTTTGATATATGCTTGAGCTATCCAAAGGCATAACCCCTGCTTTTTTAGAGGTGCCTTGGAGTGCTTTCTGTCAAGACTTTCTCCAGGTATCCACAAGGCTAAATGTTATGCTAGTGATTGTCCATGAAACATCCTTCAGTCCATCTATAGAGTTAGGGATTTATTCATTCATCTTCCTACTTGATCTGCAAGGGGATTAATATTCTATATATTTTTTCCTGATGACCTTTTTAAACTAAGTGAATAAGACCTGTAATATTGGAATCATGTCAGCTTTGCCCATAGGGTTATTTCAATAGTTGAAGATTTTTGTTGGTCTCTTATGATCTTTGCATGCTTTTCATTTTGAATGAAGAGTCCTAGTTTGGGTTTACTCCAAATCAAAGCATGATCCAAAGCCTTCAGGAGCAACTGAAAACTGACTCAGGAACATGAGCAAGCTGCTAAAGTGAGACAGGAAGGGGGAAGAGCTAGTAAAGGGAACATGATTGAGCTGATCACTCTCAACTTAAGCTCAACACTGCCAAGGACCCTCTGAAGAAATGCCATCAAAAATCATATCCAGCCATACATTTTTCTCCTCCTGATCTACTAGACATTCACATTTAGCTTTGTGCACTTTGTCATTGTAGAAGCAAGGATATAGTAATGGAGTTTATGATTTACTAAGAAAGCAAGTACTGAAGCTGCTGAAATAGGATATTCATGTTCTCAGCTTTATTTCTGCTATGAAAACTCTAGGTTAAAACTTATGAAATATTTTAAAACTTTTCTTTCTGATCAGGATTGAATTTTTTTTTAAGTTTTATTTATTTATTTATTTATTGACAGAGAGAGATACAGAGACAGAGACAGAGAGAGAACTGAACTGGGGGCACTCCCCAGTTCAGCATATGGTTCCGCACGGGCCGGGATTCGATCCTTGTTCCCTGGTGCTGCAAAGTGAGCGCCTAACCCACTGAGCCATCCCGGCTTCCCCAGGATTGAATTTCTTGTTGAGCCAATATAGTGAGATGAGTCTTCTGGAGGTCAAATGACTTTTAATAATAGTTACTTAATCTGCAAATGTTACTAAGATTTAATTTACACCCTTAGTATAAGGTGACCAGACGTCCCGCTTTTGGCAGGACAGTCCCGCTTTTTAACAATTTGTCCCTCATCCCGCGGCGTTTTAAAAAAGTCCCGATTTTTGGAAAGAATGCACGACAAGCTAGGGAACGGCGGGAGATAGACCAAATTTTTAATCAAGAACCCCCTCCCCCCCCACCCCCCCGGTCAATGGTGTCCCGCTTTACCAATGTTAAAATCTGGTCACCTTACGCTTAGTACCACTAAAAAAATGTATTCAATGAAAAACAGAACCAGTAGCTACAGAACATTGAAAACCGATTGGACTTTCTTATACTAACTGCAACTTCATGATAGGTAGTAAGACCCTTAATATTAGCAATAGCAATTGCATTTTTATTTTCTGTGGATTAAGCTTGCTAATTACATTATGTGAAGAAAAATCAATTTGTTCAGTGGAGCAATTAATGTAGCGTGAATGTAACTCACCATTTCCCTCTGTAACCAACTTATTTGTACTCACTCTGTCTTTATGATTTGTTTTATTGTTTTTTAATGTATTTTTATTTATTTCTTTTTATTTTTGACAGAGAGAGAGATACAGAGACAGAGACAGAGACAGAGAGAGAACTGAACTGGGGGCACTCCCCAGTTCAGCATATGGGTCCGCACGGGCCGGGTCCGGGATTTGATCCTCGGTCCCCAGTGCTGCAAAGTGAGCGCTTAACCCACTGAGCCATCCCGGCTTCCCCTCACTCTGTCTTTAAATACACATTTTCTTGATCACTCTCAACTTAGAAAAATGTTTAAGTTGTTAATACTTAGAAAGTATAGTGCTAAGGATGAAAACACATTGTTAATTTTAAATCACAGTTATTCTATGGCTTTTAAAATGTAATATTTTATACTCAGCAATCAAAGGATTGCATATTTAAAAATTTTTGTAATTAAGAATTAACTAACAATATTCCATATCATTGTGTTATAAAACATTTACTGCTCATGAAAGAGCATACATATGTTCCAGTGCTTAGGTACTATGGGATTGAGTTTGAGTAAGCATATTATCTGCCCCCAGGGAGCTTCCATCTGTTAAAATTCAGAAGATATTTGGGGAAGCCGGGATGGCTCAGTGGGTTAAGCACTCACTTTGCAGCACCAGGGACCCAGGATCGAATCCTGGCCCCGGCCCCTGTGGACCCACATACTGAACTGGAGAGTGCCCCCAGTTCAGTTCTCTCTGTCAGAAAAAAAAAAACACCCAAAAAACAATCAATCAATCAATGAATCAATCAATAAAAATAAATAAATAAATAAGTAAGTAAGTAAGTAAATAAATAAATAAAAAGCCTTACCAAAAAAAAAATTCAGAAGATATTTCAAAGGATCTGAACTGAGAAGATTTGGAGTACAGCTATGTGAATTAATGGAAACATTTTTATTTTAAAGACAATATGTGTTAACTTCCATGCCCTCCTTTACAATTAAGTTTTACTCATGATGCATTAAATTTTTTTCCTCTTCTATAGTGATCTTCATCTGAAGACATAGAGAATGTTTTCTAATTCATCCTGTGGTTAACCACACCCATTGCTTAATAAAGGAAGGCTTCCCCTTTCAAGTCCCCTCCCTCCTGTTAAAGCTGTCCTGCTTGAACCTATAAGGGTTGTACCCTTTTCACTGCAAGTGGCAGTCTCCTGGTCAACACTAACTAGATTCTGTTTTGGCCAGAAAATACTGAGTCCCAGACATATCAATATCTGAAAACGGTAGGCCTTATTATAGACATTTTGTAGAATGAAAAACAACCACCACCTTCAGTTGCTCCTATCAGCATAATCACAGAATTTTATTAATTATCACATCAGAAGTAATATGGCATTATAGTTCCTGAGATACCTCCATTGTATACTACAATCATTGTCATGGAGGAGACTGAAATCCATGGTCTAGTCCTAGTTTTTTGTTGCTGTTGTTTGCTTTTTAAAACCACTGTTGGCGCTATGGAAGGCTGTATGGAGATTCCTCAAAAAACTACGAATGGAATTGCCATATGACCCAGCCATCCCTCTACTGGGCATCTGCCCAAAAAACTTGAAAACCTTGATCTTTAAAGATGTTTGTACCCGCATGTTCATTGCAGCACTGTTCACAGTGGCCAGAACATGGAAACAACCAAAGTGCCCTTCGATAGACGACTGGATAAAAAAGATGTGGTATACTTACACAATGGAATACTACTCAGCGATAAGAAATGATGACATACAGTCATTTGTGGCAACATGGATGGACCTAGAG
>PVKE010039902.1:0-14823 GCA_004027555.1 Craseonycteris thonglongyai
ACCTGATTCTGGGAGCTGGGCACATAATGCAATACATGGGTGATGTGATGTGGAGTTGTCCATTGGGAAACTGTCTGATTGTTACCAACCAATGTCACCCCATTAAATTTAACAATAAAATATAATAATATTAAAAAAATAATAATAAAAATAAAAGGAGGCACTGTTACAAGCATCGAGAAAAAAAAAAAAAAAGATGTCAGCAGGGTTGGTTTCTTCTGAGGCTCGGTTGATGACTTGCAGTTGGCCGTCTTCTCCCTGTGCCTTTGGGTTATCTTCCCTCTATGAGTCTAATATTTTCTTATAAGGAGTTCAGTCATGCTGAATCAGGGCCTATCCAATGACCCCATTCTACCTCTTTAAAGAGTCTACCTCCAAATACAGTTACATTCTCAGTTACTGGGAGTTAGGAAGCATGAATTTGGCCAATCCAGTCCAAAGCAACAATAATCTAGAAAGTGATCAGGTAATGGATATTACGAAATCAAATCTTAAAACTACAAAATTCTTGCTAATAATTAATTTTGAGGATAAAGATATTATTAAATTAGGGGAAAAATCACTTCAGGATATCTATGCCATGACATTACTTTTTTTTTTTAGATTTATTATTTTTATTTTTTTAAAGATTTATTTTTACTGTTTTTGATGGAGAGAGAAAGATACAGAGATAGACACAGAGAGAAGGGGAAGGGCCCAAAACAGTGTCCATAGTTGCATATCATTGGTTTTTCCACATAGTTTCATTCCACAGCAGGGGTGCAGGGCTGCACAGGGCAGGAACTGGGCAAGGGTCTCACCTCAGTGAGAACTGACCTGGGGGTACTCCCCAGTTCAGCATATAGATCCACACGGGCCGGGACAGGGATTTGATCCTCAGTCCCTGTGGCTGCAAAGTGAGCACTTAACCCACTGAGCCATCCTGGCCTCCATTATTTTTATTTTTTTAAAGATCTATTTTATTGTTTTAGAAAAGGTGAGAGAGAAGGGGGAGGGCCCAGAACAGTCTCCACAGTTGCACGGCATTGGCTGTGACATGGTTTCACTCCACACAGTTGGAAGTGGCCAAACAGTGCAAGAACCCAATCCGGGGCCTCCCACATCGGGCCAGAGGAGCCATCCTGGTGGTTACCAGCTGCACTGAAACCCAGCACATGGGTCAACAAGGACAGAGGCCAAGAAGTGAACCCCAGAACCTCATGATTGTGAGGCAAGAGCCCAACCACTGAGCTATCTAGGCAATGCCATGATATTTCTAAATCTGTTTTGATAAACAAAACCAGAGGAATTTGTACTGAACAAGAATGTAGTTTAGAAATTTATTGTACAGGGATGCTTTTTTTTTTCTTTCCCATTTCCACAACTCTAGAACTACAGAGTAGAAGCTTCAGATAAAGCACTGTTAAGATGGTCATTTGAATAGCAAAAAACATTTAGATGCCTTTCATCCACAGGAGTCAACTGATTCATAGAAAAGACTGGAGCCATCAGTCATCAAACAGTGAGCTGCTACCAACTTATTACAAAGTATCAGTTATACAGCAACACTAGAAAATGTCCCGGGGATTCGTGCCACATGTTAATCAGCTGGGACTATTTTTAAAATTCTATTTTCTGGGTAATTAAATAAGTATTGAATTCAGGTGTAAGTATTTTTGAGGCAATTGCATGTGTAACCAAGTTTGAAAATACTAATTTAAACTTCTAACAGAGAGCACCAGAATACAGGCCCAATTAAATTGATGGTTTTCAACCCTATTAATTGCCTCTGTTGGTCAGAAGGTTGTTCTGAGATAATCTACCACAATTACCTATCCTAAAGAGAAACAATTATAGCCGAGTTGATGGAAATTTGAAAATAAGAAGCCACACCTCAATTTACCATTTCCAGTATAAATTTAGATAGGTAAAATATTGCATAATGTTAACAAATACTGTACAATATTAACAAATTCTAAGTGAAAGGTAGTTGCTTCCTACCAATCAATAATCCAGATCCCCAAAGCAAACAATGCATTTAAAAAAATTATTTTTGTGTTTATTTCCCACCTATTTTCCAGTTTTCTAGCTTCATGCCAAAATACCCACCAACTTTCTCTATGATAGCTTTGAGACAATCTCAGAAATCCTAAATATGTCCATTAGAAATGACTTTATATAGCTAGAGGTTTTATGTGCTAAGAAAGTAAACAACATAACATGGAGTACTAAAACAAAATACGGTATTTTCCGGCGTATAAGACGACCAGGCGTATAAGACGACCCCCAAATTTTACAGTTAAAACATAGGTTTAGGCCTATATTCGCTGTATAAGACTACCCCCCACTTCCGAGGCTGTAGTCTTATACAGCGAATATAGGCCTAAACCTATGTTTTAACTGTAAAATTAGGGGGTCGTCTTATACGCCCGGTCGTCCTATATGCCAGAAAATACGATAAGCAATTGCTATTATTTCTATACCTATTCTATCTTAAGTATTTTTAATGTTTTTTCCTTTGTCAACAATGTATTCATAAAAACCAGATTTATTGAGGTATAATTACCATCAATAAAGTTTCCAGTTTAAGTGTAGAGTTCAATGAGTTTTAACAAATACTAGCACCATCATAAACAAAGTGTAGTTCCATTACCACAAAAAGGTCTCTTGGTACCCTTTCCCAGTCAATCCTCTAACCCCTGTTCTCCAAAACACTGATGGGATTTCTGACTATATAAATTAGTATTGCATTTTCTACAATTTCATATAAATGGATATGATCTATTTTTTATTCCTGATTTTTTTTTACTCAGCATAGTTTTTTTCTGTTTTAGTGTATTCATCCATGGGTGTGTATTAGCAGTTTGTTCTTTTAATTATTGTGCCTAAATTCCTTATGTAAACATACCAAGATTCATTTACTTATACATGAACCTGTTGGCTGACATCTAAGCTATTTCTAGTTTGGGGCTATTATAAATAAACCTGAGGTAAACATCCTTATAGAATTCTTTGTTGGACATATATTTTCATTTATCTTAAATAAACAACTAAGTGTAAATACATGGGTAGTTCTTTAGTCTGCTAGGGCTGCTATAACAAAGTAGCACAAACTAGGTGGCTTCAACAGCAAAATGTATTATTTCACAATTCTGGAGTCTGGAAGTCTGAGATTAAGGTTCCCTATGAGGGCTATAAGTGAGAACTTGTTATATGTTCCTCTCCTAGCTTCTGATGGACTGTTGGCAATCTCTGGCTTGTAGAAGCACTAACTTAATATCTGCCTTCATCTTCACATAACATTCTCCCTATGTGTGTCTCCATGACCAAGTTCCCCCTTTGTATAAGGACACCAGCCATAGTAGATTAGGGCCCACTCTAATCCAGCATCATCTCATCCTCAATGAATTACATCTGCAATGACCTTATTTACAAATAAAATCATTTTCTGGCTATTTCTTTGCATTCTAGATTATAGTTTAAAACGTGTTGTGCCACTAAACAAATTAGCTCTTTTAAACCATTTTCTCCTTTTACTCTGAATCACAGTTTCATCTGGGGGCAATTATTTTGTTTGTTTACTTGGATTTTCCATTTCATGCTACTCATATTTCTCAAGTACTTTGTGATTTCATTTGATCGTTCATACAAATTTATTGATTTGCTCCTTCCGCTAGCTGATGTGGATCTTGTTTGATATTATGAAAATTGTTAAGAGTTCATACTTGTGAGCTTTATGAACATTAATGGACCATGTTGAGAGACTTTTCTTTTCATTGAGTGATCAAAAAGCTGGCCATCAAGGCACAAAGTTTTCCAAATGCTTATGTGAGAAGAAATTTACTCTGAGTACAAACACAGACATGAAAATCCTCAGCCCTTCCCATATGAGTAGAACAAATACTTAAGAGCACATCCTTTGATTGTTTGAATTTTTTATGAAGGTAACATCAGGCTTTATTCTATTTTATATACTGATGTAAGGTAAAGAGCAATGATTTATAGACTCAGTTAATTCCTCTTCCTGTACCTACTTTTTAAGCCAACACTTCTTATTACTCGACAACATTGAGCTGGGGCTTCCCGTCATTTCCTATTGTAGTATTCACTCTAGAATGAAGCTTTTTTCACTCCCATTCTCCTTTCCTATTAACACTTTTTAGAAAATCATTTATTTTCCACAAATGTATTAAAACTCTCATGTACTGAGAATCACTGTCTGTTTTGATTTTTTATTTTGCTACTATCCTTTTAATGGTCTAGAATCTTGATCCAGGAATAGGCTAAATTTTTTAAATATACGTTCTTGGTAACATTAATCACATTTTGTAAAACATTTTAAATTAATTTCAAATAAAGATAACTTTTTTTTCTGATTTTTTTTCAAATTGTTCACCTTGTATATCTTATCTCCACTATAAGTGAAATAGGAGACAAAAAAATAAGTTTCTTCTTACTCTTCCAAGTTATTGGCTGAGACCTGTATAATAAAAGAAAGATTAACAAGAGAAAAACAAATAGAAGTTAATTAACATGTATATTTCATATATACATAAGATATACTCCCTGAAGAAGCCCAAGACACCACCTTAAACGTCATTTTCAGCAAAAACAAAAGGAAGATAGTGGTAGGAATGGGAAGGTCCACTGTGGAAAGTTACCAGGAAAAGCATAAAAAATAAGGGTAAGATTTATTGTTGAGATTTTATTTGTGGCTTCACCATTGATAAGAGTTTCCAATGACTTAATCATCTTTCTCTTCGTATCACAGAGAGGGTGACACCCTTACACTTAGAGATATATTTTTTATTAATGTAACTTTTCTTTTACAAAAGAAAAATAAATGCAAATTTATAAACACATATTTATTTTATAAAAAAAAAATTAACAAAAAGGTAACTCCTACAGTGTTTTCAGAGCTTTTTTTCTGTGTCTGCATTATTTTCATTCAAAAATAATCCTTATGCCAAAGAGATATATTCTTTGGGGACATATTCTGTTCTCCTTCAGTTGCCAGGAAAAGTCCCAATTCATACCTGTTGTTCCACCTTAACTTAATTTAATTTAATTTTCAAAAATTAAATGGTGTGACATTGGTTGATAAAAATTACATGAGGTTCCAGGTATACAATTCTATATTACCGGTACATCATCTATGTATTCCATTATGTGTTCACTACCCAGAGTCAATTCTCTTTCCATCACCATATATTTGATGTCCCCTTCATCTTTACCCACCTCCCCTTCCCTCTTACAATTGTACCTCCCTTCACTCTCAAAATCTTCCTAGTATAGATGACAAATTCTATAGTCGTTTCACTATAAGAAACCTGTAATACTTTTTTATATCTTCCAACTTTCCCAATATTTATATAACTCCCATTCTTCTCACTTATCTTGAATGAGGTCAGGCATAAAAAAATACATCTTTCATTTTTAAGTGGTCTTTATTTCTTTGTGGTCCTTCCCAATCAGATACAAGTCAAGTGCCATTGTATCTAATATGCATCAGTGTTTTAAATGTTTGGAATGCAAAAATAAATTGCCCTTATTCTCTTTTTTATTTCAAAGAAAATATAAACATCAGACAGTGAAAAATAGAAACTACCAGTTTTTCAGTATAGTAGAAGGAATTGCATATTTCCTTGTAGAAATAAAAAGGCAGAGTCTAACTCTCCTTGTCATTTAAGGCAATTGACCCTGTAGTGACATGTCAGTTTTACTCTGAATCTGCATGATGTTTCAACAAATGGGAATGCAAAGAGATGGTAAAGCGTTAAAGAAAGAACATTATGTATATTGTGAATGAAAAGGGGCAAAATAGTAGCCCTGACAAGCTCAGGGCTACTTGGCAGAACTGACAAGCTCAGTGACGGAAAAAAACTACATAGAGCAGTCTGATAAATTCCTAACTGGGCAGTCCGTGGCTGGTAGTCACATTCCAGGCCTCTACCTCAAACAACCCCTGTGCACTGCTCTTATATAGCAAGGAAAACATACCTTTGAAATGTCAGAGTGATTTTCTCTTCAGGCCCTTCAGAGGCACAATCATTGCCACCAGAGCCTAAGGTCACAGAACTCCTCATTGTTATTTTATCCTCCACATAGCATCTTTCTGTGCTGTAAATGTCAATTATTAATTAATAATTGTACCCACCCATGTAAAAAAAAAAAATGTGTTTCTCCATTTTGCTTTTTATCCAATCCTAGAGATTTTCCTTTTTTTTCTTTACTCCCTCTACTTAATCTATATTCAATGGATTCCGTTCAATTTTTCTTAAACATTTTTTTCCTTGAGCTTCAAAATGTATATTATGAGCTTCAAAACTTACATTCCAGGGAAAGCCGGGACGGCTCAGCGGGTTGAGCGCTCGCTTTGAGGCCCCGAGGACCGAGGATCGAATCCCGGCTCCGGCCCAGGCGGACCCACATGCTGAACTGGGGAGTTCCCACAGTTCGGTTCTCTAGCTGTCTCTGTCTCTGTCTCTCTCTCTATCTGTCAAAAGTAAAATAAAAAAAAAACAAAAAAACAAACAAAAAAAAAAAACTTACATTCCTTGGAACAATTTTTTAATCTGTTGAGATCTTGCATCCAAGCATGTCATCAAAATTTTGTCTCAGATAAAATTTTATAAAATTTTTCCATAAGTTTGGAAGTTCTTACAATAACATTATTATTTAATCTGAAATATGTGTTGAATGACTCCTGTGTGCCGAGCACAGCACTAAATCCCAGGGATGTGGCAGTAGACAAAGCACATGGAAACTTCTACTTTTATAGAATTCACTTTCCAGAGAAAAAGTCAATAAGAAAGGTTAATAAGTAAAACATGTTGTATGTGATCTAGTAATAAGTACCAAGGAGAACAATAAAGCATAGGAGAATAAGAACAGTGTCCATGTTTGGGAGAGTTGCACTTTTTGATGAGGTAGCTAATGAAGGACTCACTAAGAGGTAACATTTGAGTAAAGATTTAAATGGAATACGTGAGTGAGTCAGGCGGGTATATGATAAGAAAGCAGTTCAGTCAGAGAGAAGAGTACACAAGCCTTGAAGAGAGAATAAAACTCAAGTGTTTGAAGAAAAAGAGGTAAGTCTGTCTATATCTATCTATCTATCTATCTATCTATCTATCTATCTATCTATCTATCTATCTATCTATTAATTATCTATCTATCTATCTATCTATCTATCTACCGTATTTTCCGGCGTATAAGACGACCGGGCATATAAGACGACCCCCTAATTTTACAGTTAAAACATAGGTTTAGGCCTATATTCGCTGTATAAGACTACCCCCCACCCCCCGAGGCTGTAGTCTTATACAGCGAATATAGTCCTAAACCTATGTTTTAACTGTAAAATTAGGGGGTCGTCTTATATGCCCGGTCGTCTTATATGCCGGAAAATATGGGGTATCTATCATCTATTGATCATCTAGTCTATCACCTATCTATGTATCTTCTGTTGGATCTGTTTCTCTGTGAACTCTATTATAGCGGCCAAGACTTAGAAGTCATCCACCTAGTTTTGCTCTTAGCCCTCAAGCTACTTCAAGAGAGTCTCTTTTGCTATTTCTTCCTCATTTTCCTGACCTCTAAACTCTGAACTACTGAAAGGTTTTGTCCTTGGCATCGTTATTTTCTTTGTTATTTACATTCACTCTCTTGTTTATCTTATCCAAATATTTTGCAATGAATACCTTCTAAATACTGGTCTCTTAATTTCTTTCTCCAGCACAAAAGTCTTCTCCAAACTTCAGATTCATATATTCAGTTTATATTACATGCCTACTTGGTTGTCAAATGAGTACCTCAAATTTAACATGTTTAAGAAGGGGATCTTGACATGTGACCTCCTCTCAAAAAACAGAGTTTAGATAGAGGTGAAAAAAAACACACAGTTCAGTTTGTTTTGTGCAATATTTTATTTATTTTGCTAAAAACAAAATACATGTGCATATATGTGAATTTTGCAATTTGGGTGATTCTACATACAAGTTAAATACTCTGATATTTGCATTTAGAACTAAAATTGCACAATATAAATATTAATGGTAAAATTCATGCTAAATGCTTAAATTTTTTATTATTTTTATTTTTTTAGATTTATTTTTATTGTTGGTTTTTTATTTTTTTTGACAGAGAGAGCGAGAGAGAGAGAGAGAGAGAGAGAGAGAGAGAGAGAGAGAGAGAGAGATACAGAGACAGAGAGAAGGAAGAGGGCCCAGAACAGTCTCCATAGTTGCACATCATTGGTTTTTCCACATAGTTTCATTCCACAGGTGGGAGCAGGCTGCACAGGGCAGGAACTGGGCCGGGGTCTTCACCCCGGTGAGAACCGAACTGGGAGCACTCCCCAGTTCAGCATATGGGTCCACACAGGCCAGGGCCAGGATTCGATCCTCGGTCCCTGGGACTGCAAAGTGAGCGCTTAACTCACTGAGCCATCCCGGCTTCCCAAATGCTTAAATTTATATTTTTCTTTACTTAGAACAAGAATAAATGCTAAGTAAAATGAACCAGGATATTCTGAAAGAGAACCCATGAAAGAAAAATATCTTCATATACTAGTAAGTTTAATGTCACTTTTTTCCTGCTTTTAACAAAGAGATCCTGCATTTTTATTTTGCAACACATCCTACAAATTATGCAGCAGGCTCTGAAATAGCAAGCATATCATCAGCTGAGAATGAGGATAAGGAGGGGATTTTGGAATTCCGAGGAAAAAGAGGTTATGATACAGTGCTCTGCTTGAGTGGAAGGGTGAATGGTCAAAATAAAATATGATTACTTGGCAGCATTAAGAAACCCCTTGAGGTTAATGATCATGATTTTAAAGTGTCCATTCAGCATGATTGTGTATTTTTCTCTGTACACATTCATTTGCATGATGGGCAAGCCAGTTGCAGGGGTATGTGAAAGGGAGCAAAATTATTATAAGTAACTAGGAAATTTAATCTGAGCAAGTGGAAAGTGAGAATTGAAGGGGTTAACACACATTGAGAAGTCATAAAATCAAATATGTTCTTATTTTTGGAGTATTTTTGGAATTAGAGTTCTGGAGGGAGTGAGAAAAAAAGAAGTGGTAGGTATGATGTTGAGATTATGGAGGGGTGGTGGTTGTTGGTCATAAGCACTAAGATATAATCTTGAGAATATGTCTGCAGTAGAGTGGAGAAAATCAAGTTGCTAAGATTGCTAAATATTGGGAGTATCTTCATGAATAGTAAAATCTCAAAGAGCTATGATATTTTTGTTAGCGCACACACCATTGAACCCAGCCCTAACATCAAAGAGTAACTAATGGCCTTAGAGACTGGAACTTGACTGAAATTAGGAGAGGTAGTGATAGATTTGTGACAAGAGATTCAGAGATTTAGGGAGAAGAAAGGGAAAAAATGTCTCTTTTCAGTAGGGGAAGGATGAAAGTTGAGGTCAAAGAATGTGATTTTTGAGAGCTGTCAAGAAAAATTCAGCCCTTTTCACTATAAAGAGAAGGTTTCATGGCTGGACACTTTCTGACAGCCCTCGTATAGCATTAAAGGGAATCAAAATTTTAAAGGATGAGAAATAATGTGTGAGACTGGGATTTCTATAGTAATGACATAAAAATGAATGAGTATAATGTAATCATTTCTGATTTTCTCAATGAAAAAAAAATATTGGTGACAATGTTGTGAGTGTTCAGGAGTTGCAGAGTCCTAGGACTCCTCCTTGAATCCTGCTCCTGGAGACTTCAAGTCCTACAGAGAAAAAGTGTCATTACTTGTGACCAAAAGCTCTTGACCTCTCTAAGCACAGTCTATGGAGTATGCATGAATTTATGAAGATCTGCTAATTGAGAAAAATGACGAGTAACTGAATTGTGTGGGAGTAGAAGAAGTTGAAATTTTAAACTTTAAACCACATTTTTAAACAAGTTTTAACTGCAACCTACGTATATAAAGGTCTTTGATAGACCTATCTGGGGATAATAGAAAGATATTATAGTAAGAAAAGATTGACTGTCAGTTCTGCAATTAACTAGCTATGTTACCATGGGTAAGGCATTTGTATATTTTCAGCTTAAATTTCTACAAGTTAAAAAAGTAAAATTAATAAATATAATATTACTTATTTTATATTTATTTAGCTTAAAAGCAACATTATCAGATTTATTCTGTAATAGCAACTCTTGAAGAAGTTACCTACTTTAGACAAGGCTAGAGAGGAAGGGAGTCTAGTCCCAGAGGAAAAGAAGAAAGGCTGTTGAGGCAAAAGATGTTTAGACACTCAATAGCTGGATGATTGCCTGAGGGAAGGGGAGGAGGGGGGAGGGAGAGTGGGAGGGGAGGTGGGAGTGGACACGAGCATTATGGACATACTCAATAGTTTGGTGGTTACCTGGGGAGGGGGGAAGGGGAGAGGAAGAGTTGGGGGGGAGTGGACACTGGATATATGGTGATGGAAGGGGAGCTGATTCTGAGTGGTGGGCACATAATGCGATTCATAGGTGATGTGATATGGACTTGTACATCCAGAAACTGTCTAATTGTTACCAATCAATGTCACCCCAATAAATTTAACAATTAAAAAAAAACATAAAAAATAAAAAGATGTTTAGGAGGTAAAGTCCTATTAAATTAACCTAATTATAGCCAAATAGATCTGAAATTTACTAAACGGTAGGAGACAAAGATAAAGTCATAGACTTTTTTGGGCTATGGTTTTAGAAAATCAAAAAGGAGATAGATTCAAAGATGAAAATTATAGTATTTTTTTTGCATTTTAGATCAGGAAGAACTGTATATCTATATCCATTAGGGAAATATATCAAGCTATGCAGAAGAGAAGTGGTCTATACTGAAGAAAGAGATTTGGGAGTCATAGATTTTCAGGTACTTAATTAGAAAATGGGCTGCTGAAGTGAAATTAATGCAAAAAAGTTCGATAGAAGTGAATGTTGAAGAAGAAGGCTACAGTGTTAGACCTGTCACCAACCTTGTACAGGAGGAATGAAGGTAGCTGGGAAGAAATCTTTCAATCAGTTGAAAGATTTCAAAGGCCAACAAGCATCTGGGCCCCAGGTTTAAATTTGGCTTGTTATTATCTCCTCACTCATCACTCTGTATGCACTGGTTCTCAAGTGTGTGTGTGTGTGTGTGTATGTGTGTGTGTGTGTGTGTGTGTGTGTGTGTTTTAATTTGAATTTAAATCCTGGCTCAACTATGCAACCTTGGGTAATGAATTGAACCTCTCTGAGCCTGGTTTGTTGCATTTGTAAGATGGGATTAATTAATTTATAGGTCTGCTAGGATGACATGTTTTTATCCTGATATACGGTATGTATAGGATGTATACAGCTGTGTGAATACACCCCCACACGAATAGTCATGGGCATAATTATAGCCCATTTCCAAGCTATACCTGCTATCATCCAGACAACCTTGAGAATGTTCTTTCTTATACTAGATAGTAATTTTCAAGCTACTCATCTTAAATTCACCCCTTGGAGCAATTAAGGCAAATCTTGTCCTTGTCCAAGTGAGATGCAGATGAAGATAAACGCAGGAAGAGGGAACCAAAGATTGTCTTAACAATAAAGGTACCGAAGCAAGGAAGATTTGTGGCATTAAATATATGTGGAAGTATGGTAACCAAATCTCAGATTAAGTCAAGTACATTTGAAATGTACATTCCCAACTGTGTAAATTTCTCTAAGTAGTTCTCTCAATAGGTTCATCTCAGAAAATTAACACACCCCAGGACCAACTGAAGTTCTCATCAATTAAGCTAATTGACACAGCAGGTTTAACCTTTTTACCAACCGTGAATATAAAGCATTTGTTCAACAAACAAAGACCTTTTAAACCTTTTGAAAGCCTACCCTAGTCAATTTATTGAAGGCTCACACTAAAACATACACATATTCTCCATGGATAAACTTTAATAATACCAAACTTACCATCCAATTAGGAAAGCCTGTGTTGGGGTGAGGCATTTATTATAGTCAATTAAATTTATGTTTTTATGTTGATAATGCTTAAGTGTCATAATTTCTATACTTTCTTTAAGGAAATCGGTGTTCTATTAAAATTCTTTATACTCTTAAAAAAATATGCTTTATTATTTTTAGTACAACCAAACAGTAAATGAAATAATCATATTATTGCAAGATTTATGCTCAAATTAAAAGGTAATGATTAAGTTTTTAAATGATATCCTCTTAATTTCATTACAATTATTATTTTTTTGTGTGCCAAATTTAAGGTTATGCTGATACTGAATTGAGAGAAATAAAATAAAATGAAACAACAGAAAATACATAAAATTTAAATCATTGAATTGGATATAATTACTATAATCTTAGAAGCCACCCTGATGACTCCCCTTTGGTTTCTCATTGAAGTTGGTATACTCGTTCTACTTTTTTTTTTCCCCATTTCTCCATTTTTCTACTATATATTCTACTTGACCTTGGAAAATGTATTTAACCTCATTGTGGGTCAGTTTCTTTTTAGTAAAATGGGCCTACTTTGAAAGGGTTGTAAGAATTAAAAGTGAGTATATATAGCCAAACTTTTGGTGTATTTGCTTGTCTAAGTGAATGTGCAATAAACAAGAGATAATTTTGCTGAAAAATGAAAAACAAAGAGAGAAAGAGAGGCATTCCAGGTGGAAAGAAAGTTATAAGTCAAAAACACAGTAATGCTAATGATAATGCCTTGGCAATATCAGAAAGCTGTAGGACTAGAATGCTGATGTCACAGGAATTAATGACTAGTGATATTCACAGAGATGAAACTGGATTTAGTTCATAGCATAGAGGTTTTGTTGGTTTGTTTTTATTTTAACTGTAATAATAGTAATTGATATGATCAAAAAATCTTTTAGGAAGATTTACTTGGAACAATTAGGAGATGTTGTTGGAAGCAAAAACTGGCCTCAAATGGAGTTGCTTATGCTAAGTAAACACCTCATCACTAAAACAAGACCTAACTTAATCACACTTTTGGCTCTTCCAGAAATATAACATTAAACCAGTCAATCAAAACTCACCTGATCAATACTAGTTACATAACCTGCCTGATAGACCCTTGCCATCTAAAAGAAAATGACCTTGCAATAACCAACTTGCTTTTTTGCTAGTATAACTTCCTTGTTCTTGCTCCCTTCTCCCTATGAGTCTTTCATTTTGTATACCGTACCTCCTCAAAGCTCCCTGGCTAGATGGGATTCTGCCTAATTCAGGAATCATTGAATAAACCCAATAAGATCTTAAAAATTTACTCAGTTGAAATTTTTTAATATGTAAAATGTGGAGACTAGAGATCAATTGGAAAATTATTGTAAGAGTCAGAAAATAAATTAGTGGTATCTATTGGGTCACAAAGTCATATAACTAAAATACCTTTAGAGATAATTTAGTGTGTTCTTTCTCCATCCCTGAATTTTATGTTAGAGGATACCAAAATACATAAATCAATAATGACTTACTCAGGGAATGCAACTAATTCTACAAATGTAGGACTAGAACACAATTTTCACATTCCCAGGTCCATGCATTTCCCGTAGCACCAGGCTATTGCAATTCATCAGGCACACATAGAAAATATACCATGTACAGGGCACTCCTAAGGGTGCCTCAGGTAATATAATGAAAACACCTGTGTTGTAAAACTATAACAGCTTATACCATTACGCTTTTAATTTAGAGTATTTGAAGGTGTCACGGAAATTATTTCACTAATTTGGAAAGACTTAAATAACTCTATTTCTAGCAACATAAAAAGTGTCCAGTTGTATTATCTGTCAACCAGAAATTGTTCACAAACTTATACTCAATTCTGAATCACAAGGTGTTATGAGTACATTAACTTGGTCATTGAATGTAAAGGCTATACATGGACATAGTTTTCACTGAACAGAATACAGGAAATGGATGGTAATAGACTGTTTTTTTGTTTTATTTTTTTGTTTTTTATGTCAGCAGCCAAAGTTGATAATCTTGTTTCTGGATATCAAACAAAATGAAACAAAACAAACAAAACAAAAAAGGCACTTTCTCTTTCTTAGAGCTATTCTTAAAATGCCATTACTGCCTATACTTTAACAAAGTGCTTACCAGAGGCAGAGCTTCTCTGGGTCCTACTGGGGTGTAGGGGAAGGGGGTGAGAGTGGGGGGGGGGGTTGTCATCCTGACTCTCTAGTTGTAATGTCTGAATTTGCTTGTTTATTCTTGAAATTACTTACAAAGAATAAAAGTAACAGCACCATTCAAAATAGCCAGTTCTCAAAGTGTTTGTTACCCACATACTAAGAGATAGGAAACTTGATTCAAAACGTATTGTAATTCAATACATTGCTTTCTTCACCAATAAAGTCTTGCTAAGGAACCGTCAGATGTCTGAAACACAACACTTAGTGCCGGAGTGAATTGTGTCCAAGCTCTTTACCTTGTTGCAAACTGTAACAAAGGGTTTATTGTTAGCATCAGTTGGTGAACCAGAGTTCAAGTGGCACTGATCTAGAAGCACATTTTCTGTGGCAATTTAATTTTTTTATTGTGTTAAAAAAATACATTTGAGATCTCACTTCTTCACAAAGTTTGAAGTGTAAAGTGCAGTATTGTTAACTATAACCACAATATTTTACAGCATATCTCTAGAGTTTCACTTTTTTATATTGCATGATTTGAACTAAAAGAGGGCTGTCCAGAAAATATCCAGCCATGTAAATGTTCTCATTATGTTGAAAATAGCTGCACTTTTTCCTGACAGCACTGGTATACACATTGAACTGCAACTCTCCATCTCTTCACCTATCCAACTAGCAACCACCATTCTGCTTTCTGTATCTGTC
>PVKE010039903.1:0-14820 GCA_004027555.1 Craseonycteris thonglongyai
AGTATGTGTATTGCTGATCGCCACATCTATTTTCAGATGCTTTTTAGAAAGCATTATTTAGTAAGCTAATTTTCTCATGCTGAACCATTAATGTATATATTAAGAAGATGGTTAGAGCATATTCCAAAGGCACCTTTTAACTTATACTCTTAAGAGTGTGAAACTATACTGACTGCTACTGAGAGTTTAATCATGCACTATTAACTGGAAACATTTTTTATTTCATTGTACTTGCCATTATCTATTACAGTACTTTTGCATAAAAGGGACTCATTTTATAAGGACAAATAATAAAATTCAAGGAAAAATGGATCTGATTTTGTAAATGCTTAAGGAATGAATCATTTATAATGCCAAGCTTGCTGAATTCAGGGTAAAAATCATTAGGACCTCATGAATTTGAACTTTACTAATGTGGATTTTTTTTTCACATAGACTTGGATGAGGCTTTACGTAAATGCAGCTTCTCTCATTTTATTTATTTATTTATTTGTTTATTTGTTTTTTTATTCTTAAATTTACTGGGGTGACATTGGTTGGTAACAATTAGTTTCCAGATGCACAAGTCCACATCACATCACCCACACATCGTACCATGTGCCCACCTCCCAGAACCAGCCCCCCCACACATTTTCAAGACCTTGTTTCTTTGCATGTTTATTCTACCTCCTCCCAAAACAAGCAAAACTTAAACAATATGCAAATTATAATTTTTATTGAGGGTTGTATTTATGTTTCCCAAAGAGTAAGGTGATAAAGATGGTTATAACCACCTGCTAAAATTTGTATCACATTCTACAAATAATGCTTGGTGAGTGAGATTTTTGTCATTAACCTTTTTCATAGCTTGATTCTATTTCTCATTATGTCCCAATTATCAAATTCAATAAAATGAAACCATTTCTATAGAGTGAAACATGAAAATGGCAAACTACCTATGAAAATGAACAAAGGACTATTCATCTTCAACTATTTCTATACTTATTTCTCACTTAATCTAGCAATTCTTTCCTCTCATTTTTTTTAGTAAAGTAATATAACTCACATAAGTTAAATCATTGTCGACTATTATTGGTGAAAACAGAAGACTCTATGAGAAACAAGGGAGACCTAGAAATAGAATCCTGGGGTGTTTCCTAGGCTCTCGTGTATGGAAAGTATCTAATACAGTTAAGTAATGCAGCAGCAGTAGCATCATCAGTTCACAGTGAAATATTTTTATTTGTTCCCACTGGAGCTCCAAAGCACAAACTAGAGTCAGTGTCAGAGCTTAGAAATCTAGAACCTTCCTTAGTTGTAGCTCTCTTTGTAGAGAAAGAAAGTCACAATTCAGATTAATGTGAGCCCCAAAACAAACCATTACTCTCTGTCCACAATTGTCATTTGCAGAGGAGCACCAAGTAGCTGAGTGAGTGAGATTTGAGTGTTATACTGCTTCTAATAAATGTTCCCAAGCTCTTACTGGGTGTGCAACAAAAACAGATAAGGCCAGGGGAAGCTGGGATAGCTCAGCTGGTTAAGCACTCACTTTGCAGCCCTGGAGACCAAGGATCGAATCCAGGCCCCGACCCATGTGGACCCATATGTTAAACTGAGGTGTGTTTCCCATGCAGGAGGCCCCCAGTTCAGTTCTCTCCCCCCAGTTTGGCCCCTGGCTCAAGGGGGTATGCCTCCCATGCGGGAGGCCCCCAGCCCAGTCCCTGCCCTGTGCAGCCCCTGCCCACCTGTGTGGAATGAAACCATGTTGAAAACTGATGATGCACAATTATGGAAACTGCTCTTGGCCCTCCCACTTCTCTCTGTCTCTCTTTATATCTATCTCTCTGTCTCTGTTAAAAACAATAAAATAAATCTTTAAAAAATGATAAGGCCAAATAAGACATAGGGATTGGGGCAAGATGGGAAAATGACATGGACATATCTTAGACACAGAGCCATATGATTTGGGTCACTTGTTATCCATTTACTAGCCCTAACTCCTCCAGCAAATAAAGAGTAGTGGTAAGAGACTTATCAAGAGAGACAGCACGGTATGTAGTATCTAAAGGAACAGAACTCAAATTTATTTCTGTTGGACTTTTTGACTGTACAAGATGATGTTTGGGGTATAAATTATTATTCCTACTTATAATTTTCTTAAGTAAATACTAAAATGAGTGTGTACTCCCTATGTACTACCCCCAAATAGAATAAATTTCAAATCGTTTTATTCTGAAAGTGAAAAAATATCTTATGTAGATAGAGCAACTTTCAGATAAAATGTATACCGGAATACTTCTAGGAAGGCTGCTTCAAATAATTTATTTGCCTTGATAGATGAGGTGTAAATTGTCTAAACAAAATATACAAGTGGATTTTAAAAAGATTATGAGGCTGTTATCATTTATTTGCAAGCCACAAGATTATCAAGGAAGGCTATATAACATTTCCCTTTTAAAGGAGCAGGTGCTAACAGTGGTTTCCTTTTACAAAGTGAAGTAGAGAATCATTAAATTTGGTTTGCCTTAACCAACGTTGCATAAATAACATAAATGATACTACCTTTGTTTAGACATGAATACTTCAAGCATGCACTGAATTAGTAAAAGTTCATGGCTTATGGAAACAAGAATGGTTAAGTTTATAATGTCCATTTTACCTTTAATTATTTAAAAATCACTTTATGAAACATTTTGGCCCACTGATATAGTGATGGTGAAGACCTGTCATTCATATTTTTAAGTCATCACTCATGCCATTCACATTTTAGGACTGGGGATATAAGAAGACCAACTTTCAGGATTGTATTTGGTTAATGGAAAAAGCTAGCTAGTATTTCACCATCAGCTTGAGTTAAGAGCCTATGTTTTGACTTACATTATTGAGGTATGATGTGAGCCAATTTCTTTCAATTTGTCAGAATATGAAGGAGATGGGGGTTTACTCACTTTAAAAAATAACTTTCTCTTTAAACACAATTTTGAGAAAAAAAGTTAAGCTGTAATTATGTGGCCTTGGTAAATATTGTTCATCATCCCTTACAAATGAGATAGGTCACTATCATTCTTTCCATTATATAAATTATGAAACCCAAAGTTCAAAGCATTTGCCAGACTTTAGTAAAGGGTCTTAGTTAAATCGGTGACAGTGCCAAAGATCTCTCCCCACTAGAACTCTTTGATCTAAAAGAATGTAACTGGATTTATATAAGCTAGGCCATACATGTGAATGCTCAAACATTTATCAGGCAAACTAAAATGTTCTTTCCTGTAACATTTCACAACAATGATTATTCTTCTACACTGGTAAATGGAATTCAAATTTGTCATAATTGTAACTTTCGAATTATCTACCTAGCCAAAATAAATCAGAAAAAAATCATTTAAAAATTACAATTAGAATAACTGAATTAGCTGTTGCTTTCATTTAAGTATCTATGCAAAAAGAAAGGAGGTTTTAAGGATTAGTTTCTTGCATGTTCATAGCAACCTAGCTGATAGCTGTGGTAGTGATGGCAATTTTTGCTAGTAATTGTTTGTAGTATTTGCTCACACCTTGTCTGTTTTGACAGGCTCACAATTTTGGCTCATTCGGAAAATTACTTGGGGAAATTGCTTGAGCACAGAAAATTTATTTTTTCTTCACTCTTAAGAATAACATTCCTTTCTCCTGAACACAAACATTACAGTCCTTGTCAAATCTAACTGCTTAACTTCACTACGTGGCTTTGTCTCAGTGATGTTCTGAGCAATCACAAATGTGGGGTGTGGGAGGGTGGGAGTGCTTATTTCAGTCTCCACTGTCAGGACTGAGCCTCAAGAGAAGGAGACAACCAATTGGGCATAATAAATATTTTACTATTGACTTGGGCATGGTTACTTTAAAAATCTGAAGCAAATCAATGGGGCAAGATATTTATTAGAATCTTCTGCTATCTTATATAGCAGTCGAAGAGAAACAGAATATTGAAAGACCTGTATTAATCAAAGTGGTGATTTGTGGCATCTTTGCAGTAATCACTTTGGGGATTGGTTGTTTCTTCTAGCAGGCAAAATACTGGGAAATAAATTAAATTTCTGTTGTTGATTACTAGAAAAATCTTCATGAAGGCTAGTCATCAGCTTGGTTTCTTTAAACATATACACACAGTCATAAAGTGAAAAATTGGAATACTAAATATAGCCAATTTTTTATTCCAGTATCACATGCAATATCATAGTATAACATTGGGTCAGATTTTTAAAATATTTTAAATAAATTATGCATATCGATATGACTTGAGGCAAGAGCTCCTAATATTGGCTTTTTATGGGTGAAGGTAGTGATTGCTAGAGATATATCTGTGTTTGATTCTAATGAGATCATTGAAGAGCATGGAGTGATTAATGTTGTTTTAAGAGTACATAAAATCACATGGACATCTAATCTGTGAATTAGTGGCTTTAAACGGTTGTGTTTATTTGTGATAAATGAGACCCTGTGGGGTCAAAGTTAAAACTAAAGATGTAACTAAATCTTGTCATTTGGTTCCAAGAAGCTAGTACAGTACCCTGCCCATAGGCAGTCACTTTACATATGCCAATTAATTAGCTTTGGCTTTGCTAAGATTGATTTCCTATAATTCCTAGAGAACAAGGTTTCATTCAAGGAGAACAATGCAAAGGAGTCATTTTACCAATAATTGGGCCTTGAGCTCAGAGTATACGGGGATCTATGAAATGTCATCATTTCTTTTTCTTTTTCTTTTTTTTAAAGAAGGTGAATCCTTCTTTTTTTAAAAAATATGTTTTTATTTATTTATTTTTGACAGAGAGAGAGAGAGAGAGAGAGATACAGAGAGAGACAGAGAGAGAAATGAACTGGGGGAGATCCCAGTTCAGCATATGCTTCCGCATGGGCCGGGGCTGGGATTCGATCCTCGGTCCCTGGCACTGCAAAGTGAGTGCTTAACCCACTGAGCCATCCCGGCTTCCCCTCATCATTTCTTAAAGGCTACAATAAGGGGTCATTAAATACATTTAATTCCACTCAACACTCTCAGTCAGGTTGAGGCCTTAACCATGTCTGTAGCTGGAACTTTATTACCTTCTCTATATTGGCATTTCCATGGTTAAGATGCTGCACATTGTTCTAAAATTTGGATTTCCCAGCCATATTTCTCTGTTTTCCGGGACATTGTGTCTATTTTCCAAGGTTAAGAGGAGTCTCAGTGTATCTTTTGTTTTATACTTTAGTAGTATTTACATAGAAGATTGAAAAGGAGGCTGTGTTTGCCACTGTCATTTTTAAAAAATACTTATTTATTTATTATTGTTTTTGACAGAGAGAGAGAGAGAGAGAGAGAGACAGACAGACAGACAGAGACAGAGAGAGAACTGAACTGGGGGCACGCCCCAGTTCAGCATATGGGTCCGCACGGGCCGGGGCCAGGATTTGATCCCCGGTCCCCAGCGCTGCAAAGTGAGCGCTTAACCTGCTGAGCCATCCTGGCTTCCCCCAGTGTCATTTTTTAAAACCATTTTTACCCCCCAGCATTAAGCTAGTCACCTGATAGCATCTGCTAGAATATTTACTAGTGTAAGACCCATATGCTTCTGGTGACTGGCAGTATGGAATAACTATTGTCATTCACTGGCTGTCATAAGAACCCCAAGGTGCTATGCTCTACTCCTCCAACAAGTACAGTCAAACTCCCGGCCAACCAAGAGACAATGCCACAGGATAGCTCTTATTTTCTGTTCCTATCAGTGCTCAGAAGCCACTACATCCTAGAGAAAGCCTTCTTAGAAAACTTCCCAAGGTAACTGCAATTTGCCCTCCTAACACCTATGGGATTTACATATATTTTATCCTATTCCACAGGATAAGTTATATCAAGCCCTGTGCATTTTACTAACGTAGTGCAAGTGCACAGTATATATCAGCCAATTTCTATGATCAAATATACATTATTATGACTGAGCCTCTTTTACTGGCCTTCAGAATAAATTAGCTGTTAAACCTGGTTCTAAGATACTTTACCAAGCAACCGCTCCTTCTCTGACTAGATATGAGTAGCTACTTGTTCTCAGAGACTGTGTTGTACACTATAATTACTCCTACTTCTATGTTCATCTTGCCAAACAGTACTTGCACATTTATCTCTCCTGTTTCTTTAACTAGAATGTAAACTCTGCAGAAGAAAATAGCTATGCCTCATCCACTGCTGTATCCCTAGTGCTTAGTATAGTGTCTGAACGGAACTTTTCATGTATGTAATAAGTATTCAGTTTATGTTTGCTGAATGAAGTGTCCTAGTATTGCAGGTACTGAATGACTCCCAAAAAGTGAAAGTGGTCCCTCCAAAAGGTGTTCATTCTTCAACTGCATCCCCAATGCACAGGGTTAGCATAATCAAAATAAGTGCTATAAATGGATGCAGAGCATTCATATTGGCACATATGCCCCAAATATTATTAGCCTCAGGATAGATGCAACATAATGATCACACTTAGATATTAATTATAAATCTTTTGATAGGGTAGTAGATAATTACCCTTTCACCATTATTATTTAATGTCATTAGTGATTGGTTAAAATGTGCTTAGGGTAGCAGCCCCTAAAAGGCACTGTCCCTCTTAAGTAACTGTCACCCCCCACACATTAACCCTGGTTGCCCCTCCTTGGCAAATCTTAATCCTCTCTCATTTTCCATTTTTTCTACCTGCTATTGATAGTATCACTGAAGTGTACACCTAATCTCAGCTTCTCTTGTGTTTCTTAAACTGGTTAGTAAGATCCTGAATACATGCTTTTTTGCTCCCTTTTTATCTTCACTCATTTTATTCCTTTCATAATAGATTCCTCTGGTATATATACTTTCATCTATCTGTCCACCATCTGTCCACCCATCTGTGTATCCATCATCTGTCCATCCAATCCACCTATCTGTCTGCTTATCTGTCCACCCATCCATCCATCTGTCCATCTGTCTATCCATTCATCCATCTACATAACCATTCACCCACCCACCACCCATCTATCCCTCCCTCCCTCCATCCATCCATCCATCCATCCATCCATCCATCCATCTATTCATCCATTTATGCCATAATCTACTGATTGCCCAATACTTGGCAGACAAAGCCCCTGCCTTATCTGACTTTATAGTCAAATGGAAGAAACAGACTTTGAACTGCTAATTACAATCAAGTGCCTACTCATGGTCCCTTTTTACTAATATCTGACCATTGCCAAATGAAGAAGGCCATGTACAAACTACTGTTACAGAGCAGCATTGTCACAGTATTTTTAGATGTGGATATTAACAGGACAACAAGAAAGGCTGAGGAACTGGGATATAGACAAGAAGGAGGTGCACTAGAATGAGGTGCATTTCTAAGAGCCACTATCTAGTTAAGCTCTTGGGATTAATTGCCTGGCAACAGAAGTGGGTTCACTCCTCAAAAGCCGAGAAAGAGCAGAGGAGTGGAAGAGCAGCTCCAGAGAGCTCCCACAGGGATTTCTTAGCCAGATGTTTATACACTATTGTTTTAATTCTTGAAAGCGGAGGATCCTAACCTATGCGTTCAGAACAAGTAATTAAGGGTAGAAAGAGAACAGACTTTACCTCCAAATATGAGTTCACAAATTTTAGTACCTGCTATTACACCATTTTAAGAACCAACCTCCTAAACCACCCATCCTGAAGTACATTTGATGCTGACTGCAGGCGCTAATTGATTGTCAGTCCTGCTCTGGTTCATACATGGGAGTGATAGGACTTTATCCTCAGCCATCCCTGCACTGATATTTATTCAGGCAGAAAGTAATTGTGCTTCATATGAGTGCAAATATCCTACAATACTGCCATTTGTTCCTGAATTTAAAACATATGCTGTAGAAAATTCTCTTCTTTCTAATGGACTAGGCAGCCTTTTGCAAACAATTTTTAAAGATTTATTTTTATTGTTTTAAACAGAGACAGACAGACAGAGACAGATGGAGAGAAGGGTGAGGGCCCAAAGCAATCTCCATAGTTGCACATCATTAGTTTTCTACATAGTTCCATCCCACATGTGGGTGCGGGGCTGATGGAGCAGGAACCAGCCGGGGGGCCTCCCACATGGGGAGTATGCCAGGGGTGGGAGCCAAACTGATGGCCTCCCACATTGGAAGCTTACACTGGTGAGAACTGAATTGGGGGCATACCCCAGTTCATCATATGGGTTCTCCTGGACCAGGGCCAGGATTCGATCCTTGGACCCCAGGGCTGCAAACGAGTGCTCATTGAGCCACCCTGGCATTTCCTACAAACCTTAACCTATTTAATCCTCCCAACAACCCTAGGAAGAAAGTACTATTAGTTTCCTCATTTTAAAAATGAGGAAACTAAGACCAGAGATTACAGTATTTGCCTAACATTACCCAGTAAGACAGACTTGGGTTCTAATTATTGTTCTGTCACTTTGTAACTTGAAAACTTATTATCTCAACCAATATGCAAAGTTGCCTTACAATAGAATATAAAATAGGAAAGTGAGATAACTCAGTGGGTTAAATGCTTGCTTTGCATCCCCGGGGACTGAGGATCAAATCCCAGCCCCGGCCGGTATGGACTCATATGCTGAACTGGGGTGTGCTTCTCATGTGGGAGGCTTCTAGTTTGGTTCTCATCTCCCAGTTTGCCCCTGGCTTGAGGAGGGCATGCCTCCCATGCTGGAGGGCCCCAGCCCAATTCCCACCCTGCATGGCCCCCGCCCACCTGTATGGAACCAAACCATGTCAAAAACTGATGATGTACGACTATGGAGACTGATCTGGCCCTCCCCCTTCTCTGTCTCTCTCTCTGTTTCTGTCAAAAACAATAAAATAAATCTTTAAAAATAAACATTAAATGAAGAAAAAAAAGCGTAGGCAACTGTTTGCAACTATTATATTTAATATTGTTTATCCACTTTTCCTTTTCCCAGTGTGCCAAAATCAAGTCAAGATGTTTGATTGAAGTGAGCGTATCTTAAAAACCATTTTCCATGAAAAGAACAACTTGAGGCCCAATATGTTTGTTGCCTTATTCTATTTTATAATGGTGCAGTATCTACTCTATTAGTTTATATCCAAAAGCGACTATTGTGCAAAGAATACAGTCCAACCTCTTTGTTACACCTAGATCAGTACCCTGAACCTCTGCTACTGGCTAAACCAGGCTTGTCAACCCATGGCCTGTGGGCCGCATGCGGCACAGGACTGCTTTAATTGTGGCTCAATACAATCATAAACTTTCTCAAAATATTTTGAGTTTTGTTTCTTTGAGAGGAGAGAGAGAGAGAGAGAGAGAGAGAGAGAGAGAGAGAGAGAGAGAGAGAGAGAGAGAGAGAGAGAAGGAAGAGAAGGAAGAGGGAAGGCAGAGTAGTCCTCATAATTGTATATCGTTAGTTGTGACTACTATAGTTTCATTCCACACAGGTGGATGTGGGGCCATGTGGGGTGGGAACCAAACTGGGGGCCTTTTGCAAGGGAGGCGAGAACTTTTGCTGCCACCCTGTTGGTTACCAGTTGCACCACAGTTCAGCATATGAGTTTGCATGGGCCAGGGCTGGGATTTGATTCCCAGATCTTGCAGTTGCAAGGCAAGTGCTCAACCTGGTGAACTATCCTGGCATCCCCTTCCTTGTTTCTTTTTTTTTTAAAGCTCATCAGCTGCCATTAGTGTTAGTGTATTTTATGTGTGGCCCAAGACAATTCTTCCAGTGTGGCCCAGGGAAGCCAATAGGTTGCATACCCCTGGCTAAACCATCCCAGGCATTTAGTTAACTAATTCTGAGTCCATTTATTAGCAAGGTACATTGAAATGGAGTCCTGATGTACTCACTTACCATATAGTTATGGTTGTCCAGTGAGTAGAATGGTAATACCTTTTGCATTTATTGCTCTTGACAAAGTTAAATAAGGTTATTTATATACATTGTAATTTACAATTTAAACTGTTCTATTTTTTTTTCTCTTTCACTATTCTTCTGTCCAAATTATTATTTTCTCTAAACATCTGAATTGTGGCATTGATGTGATTTGTTTACCACACTATACTTAATTAGAAGTTGTGGCATTTATTTCTTACTTAATATCCTTCTTTCAAAAAATTCCTCATATCTTCTTTGATAAATTGAAGACAAAATATGGTCCATGGCAAAGAAATGAGATATGAACCCTTCTACACTGTTCAGCCTGAGATCTCTGTGTTCTTCTACTCAGGGCAATTTAAGCACAAGTCATATCACATTTTAAGCCCACGTGTAAGACACATTGGAATTAAGCATTAGGTACGTGGAAAAACTCTTCTTGATATCTTAGTGTTTTATTTAACATATTTTAATGAAATCATAAAAAATAATAGTGTCTTCTTTGGAAAGACACATTCTTCATTCTTCATTCATATTGTTTGTTCAGAGAAATGACCTGAAATTTCTAATATATTGAGAAGGTTTAACTTTCATATATTACTGAGGTTAGCCCTTGAAAATCACTAGCCATCAGGATTTGCTGCTTTCAATGATTTATTACCTGTTGGCATACTTTTCAAAGATATTCTCTTGAGCTATTTCCTTTCATCTTGTCCTACCCTTTTTTCCTGAATAGCCTTTCATGTAGAGCTCAAAAAGTATAATAGTACAGGTTTATTTTGTTTCTTTGGGTAGAAATGCTGACATATTTATAATGCAGTTCATAACCACAGTGAAAGTGAGAACCCTGAAAATTACCTCAATAGGGGACTAAATAAAATTTTTATGACAAATCGATTCTTTGACACTTATGCAAAGACCTTAATAGTCTGTAATCATGTATCTCTTTAGTCTATCAGACTACCAGCATTCATCCACCTAACTCAGCACATCATTATGGCATGAATACAGAACTTCAGACTCTGTTCCACATGGTGAAACACAGCAATGAGCAAACCGTGATCCCTAGCCTCATGCAGCTTTTCTTTTAGAAGGGGTAGACAGACAACAGATAATAAACAAATGATATAGCATTTGTTTTGGAGAATAAACAAGCAGGGTTAGGTGGATAGGGAGTGCTGAGTGGTAGGGTGGTCAGGGAAAGCTTCTCTGTTAAGGTAGCATATGATGGGCAAGAGGGAAGGGTTAAGGTGGTTATCTGGAAGGACAACATTGAAAGCAGATGTATCAGCAAATTCAAAGGCCCTGAGGTAAGAATATGCTTGGTGTGTTCAAGGCACAAGCTAGTTAGGAAGCCAGTGTGACATAAAGTGAAAAAGAGAGCATGTGATAGATGACAGTAGCGAAGTATCCAGGAGGATGCTGAGTAAACAGCCTTATGTTGTAAATTAATGTTTTACTACAAATATGGCTTTTATGGCACTCATCGCTAGTAAACATAGAATTGGAGAATGCTATCAAGGAGTCTATGAGCTCCTTCATCCCTCATTGATTTTGCTTTGTTTCACAGCTACAGAATGAATCTCAAACTTTCAGCAAGCATCATGGGCATTTACTCTGTGGGTCACAGTAGAATTGGTAAGAATGTATAATTAACTCAAGCCATCTCATCCATACTGCAAAGAGAAAAAACAACTACATTCATTTAACTCAGCCATCAGCAGTGCAAGAAAAACAACTCCCACTAAAGTGAGTCAGTAGCGTCTTCATAAACCAAAGCACAAGCATATTATTTCTTAAATGATGGCTCAGTGGCCTCAAGGAAGTAACATACCTTCCTAAGCTCCTAATTTACTACTAGGCTATGACTCAGGCTTAGGCAAAATAAGACCTATTATTGCTTACTCAATATACAGTAAGCAACTGTGGCTAAATAGTAAGTCTATTTAGAAGGACAGAAAGTTAATGTTGCTGAGAAGAAAAATATGTAATCTGCAGCAGTTCTCACACCAGCTTTGTGTGTATATCTGTCCCCCAGTGACTAGTGTCTGTTTGCACACCCATCCCTTTCCTTTCTCATTGGAGTTGCACAGGTAATTTGATGTGTTTGCACAAACTTAAACACTGTAGTTCTAATGGCTTCACACTTGTTTATTTTGTCTCCTTGTGTTTCTGGCTAATACTGGAAAATTAGCAAAGCCCCTGACAACTGAGCATGGCCTATGGAGCTGCCCCCAAAGCTGTGAGGTTTGAACCTTTATTAGTGTTTACTTAAAGTAGCCCTACTGTCCTTTATTCTGATTATTTAGCTTACAGGCCTCCTGTTCATTCCTTTTCTCTATAATTTTTAGCCAGTCTCTGCCTTCTGTAAATATTCTTTCAATAGATCAGAATTGTGAAAAGTATAACTTCAGTTACACCAAAACACTGAAGTGTATTTAAAGCACATTGTTTCTGGTGATTGCAGTACTAGTATACGTACCAGGCAGGAATGTGATTTAAAAATGGAGCCTTATTATATATTTTTTTAATTGTTAAATTTATTGAGGTGACATTGGTTGATAACAGTTACATTGTTTCCAGTGTACAATTCTATATTACATTGTCTATACATTGCATTATGTGCTTATCACCCAGAATCAGCTCTCTTTCCATCACCATATATTTGATTCTCCCTCCCTACACCCCTCCCCAGCTCTTCCACCCACCTCCCCCCTTTACCCTCTGGTATCCACTAAGCTATTGACTGTGTCCATGAGTTTTTGTTTCTTTGTTACTTTCAGTTTTATATTCCACCTATGAGTGAGGTCATAGGTTTCTTGATTCTCTCGGTCTGACTTATTATCTTATATATGGTTATATAGTACACAGAATAATTTATAGTTCATGCTGACTAAATGGACTCATGTTTGGCTAGTGCTAGAATATACAAATTGTTTTTTTAGGTACTATCATAATGGCAACTTGGTCATTCTGGTGTAGTTCTGAAGGATATATTTTTAGGTTTCAACATAAGCTATTTCCATTCTAAGCTACACCTTGACAGGATAGCCTCACTTTTTCAGAGATTAGTAAATACTTAGCTACTGCTGAATGTAACAGTAGAATACTTAACTGTAAGAGATGATGTTATCAAATGCATTCTTTTCAGATAGAATCATAGCTTAATCAGGTTGTTCTAATAGGAAGCTGTACACCCACAGTAGGTCTATATCTTGTTTGGCCACTATAGACTAGAACTCAGATTTGATGTGTTGTCTCCTACTATATGAACACACATTGGGGCACCTCATGGGTTCTGGTTTCAGCTAAGGAAGTGCTCTTTGGACAACTCTCTGGGGACGGCAACTGCTATTCCCAAAGTGCTGAGCACCATAAGTTGTCAGCATCTTGTTTATGGAAAACAGTGCACATGATAGGCATTCAAGAAATCTTTGTTTACTTGAATGAGAATGAAACCCATACAATGGTATATACTTGTAAGAGAATCAGCCTCATAAGTCAGCCAGAGATGATACTGCACATTTCTGCAAAACAATAAACATTATATAAAGATGTTGTTCAGAGAAGCTCTGACTCACAGGCAAATCACATGTCATGGTTCTGTACACAGACCAATTTCTTTCTGGGGCCAGAACTTTTATTTGCTTTCACAAAGCAACAGTACAGAATAGCTAGGCTCATCTGAAGAGGTTTTACTTGATATGAACCAGCACATAGAATTGTCTTCTCTTCTTTCCTAAACAATTGGGATTTGAGAGTCAACCAAAGAACAAGTCCATGTATCCTGTCTCCCATGATGGGCTACAGAGCAAAGAGAAAACAGACCCTTGACAGTGCGGATAAGGAAAAATTGTGTACTGAACCCACACAGCACTCTTCCTAGAGATATAGGAGTAACTTGGGCAGAAAGGGAAAATTTCAGATGTACATCTGGTCTGCCCTATCATCACCTTTTGGTCAACTGACTGTTTATTTTAGTTGGGAATCAGCATTTAACCAGTTCTGCCTGAAGCTAAGTGAGAGAGTTTAATTCTGAGGACCATGATCTCCCTGAAGGACCATATCCTTCTTTATCTCAGGGAAGGAGTGCATGTAACTCTCCTGATGCTGAGTGATATAGTAGGCACCATCAAGTGGCAGCATCCCAGATTTATTCTATCTGAGAGGCTAAAAAAGAGAAGCAGTTCAACTGCTGATGTGATTCATGAATAGATGATGCAACTTACAATGACTCGGTGGTCTGATTTATCTTATACCAATCACGTGCACTTAGATGAACCTTTGTATGGAATCAGTATGAGCCATAAGACTAAATACAAATATATTGTGAACATTTAAAGTTTCATCTCCCTTGCTTATCTTTAAAGTAATAGATAGAACGTATTTGCCAATGTAGATTTTTCATCACAGCCATCTGCTAAAAATTAGTATGAGATAAATAATTTAGCTTCCTTCTGTTCAGATACGATTTTATTACCTCTTCCATGATGCTGTGAAAGTCATCAGAAATAATCAATTGTCAAGTGTGTTTGCATTCCAGCTGAAGCTGAGCCTAGAGGTTTCTGACATGCTGACGTTTGATTCTTTTTCCTCTGTGCTATGAAGAGAAGAGATGCTGATTATTAGCAAGTGGCCTCTGAGAATTGCATAGCTGGTGGCGGCCCCTGCACAAACCCACTGCCTGCTAAATCACAGTGTGTGGAACCATGACATGAGGCAGCTGCATTGTTGAAAAGTACAAGTCATTATTATTTTTTTAATTTAAAATAATGAAGAGCATAAGAAAGACATTTAGGAGAGATTAGTTACATATTCCCTGTGACCCAGTACTTCTCTCTAATCACAGTGAATATCCCAGCCTCTGAAACATAGTAATTGGTTCAGAGGAGATACTTTTCCATTCATAAGAAAAATCTATGCTCCTTTGGTCCTGGCCTTATTTCTCCAATCTAGCTTGAGC